>CM033455.1:20402324-20414824 GCA_019425755.1 Amaranthus cruentus
TAGGCGTAGTATGGCCAGGAGATAGGGCTTAGTTGACGGGTATGACGTCGTAAAGCCGGCGCTATATGACACAGTCCGCTACCCTTCAAGCGGATGTATAGTAGTTTATGACAAGGCGTTCGAATTGGGCTTAAGGTTTCCATTGCACCCTTTCGCCAAAGCTGTTTTGGAACTTTTAAATATAACAGTGGCTGAACTTTACCCTAATGCTTGGGGATGTATAGCAGCCTTTATTTTAGTCAGCAAAGGGTTAAGGATGGAGGCCAGTATGACGGGTTTTCGTCACATTTTCAGAGCCCGGTTATGTAGCTCCAAGACGAATAGAGCCGGATGGGTAACTTTATCCCACCGAAGGGGTTTTAAGATTGTGGGGGAGTTGCCTGACAGCAACAAGTTCTTAAGGACGAGGTTTGGGTACCTCTACAACAGGCATGGCTGGGACATAAAGACGACGTTTGATATAGATCCCAAGTTGGAGGATTTCAACAACAATGTTTCGGTTTGCTGCCATGAAGAGGCTATTATTGTCCGGTATGCCACTATGTCTGTGGAACTGGATCGTAAGCCAATCTTTATGCAACAGAACTGGATACCTAAGTTTCTGGACTTAAAAAATGAACTTTTTTTGTCTGCTTATGATATCAGTCTGAGGATGAATAAGAGTATGTATCTTGAATCTTTCCCTTGTTGTAGCTTGTTATATGGAAACTTATGCGTTTCTTTATGCAGGAGTTGCTAGATACGAAGTTAGACTCAAGAATAAAGCTCTGATGGCGAAATTCAACACCCTTAGCGCGTTTGCCGAAGCGTTGAGGACGGCTGATCCTCCGCCACCAGTCCCTCGCCCTCCTAATGTGAGTATTCAACTTAAGATGGTTGTTCTCCTTTTTGATGTAGCTTAACCGACTTTTTATTTCAGAATTCGGTCACCGTCATGGACGGAGTGAAGGATACCCCGAGCCATGAAAAGGCTCGGGTTTTACTGGAGAAGAGGAAGGAAATACCTCCTCCGGATGAGTTAGCTGGTCGGGGGGAACCGACGAAGAAGAAGAGGAAGAGGGGCTCATTTAAGCCCAAAACCAAAGCTGCTCCCACACCGGACAATCCGGTCGTGGTGGAAGACGATGATGACGCTTCCTCGGATTCCGGTGGCCCCTTTGTGGAAGCCGTCCCTCTAAGGACTAAATTCCCGGGCATCAGAATTGAAGAGCCCCGAACCAATGTCACGGGTTCATCTTTGAAACAGGCTTCCAAGGGCAAAGGGAAATAAGTCCTGGAAGAAGCGGAGCATGTTTATGCTAGGAACATCAAGGCGCACAAGCTTGGTGTTCCTTTCGTAAACTTGAGCTCTTCCGAGCTGGTTGGGCGCTTCAACAAGGCGAGTCGTTCCCTTGTCAACCAGGAGGACATGGACTTTTTAGATTCCATGAATCCCGCCGAGAGAATGCAGAAAGCTCAATCTGCTATGGCTGAAGTAAGTAGATCCGAATATGTCTGCTTTTTTCTTAACTTATACTCTTTGTTGATGATTTCTCCTCTTCAGGGGTTGATAAGGATGTTGTTCGAGAACTCAAAAATTTAGCAGAATGAGGTGGATCAGGAGACAATCCAAACGCTGACTTCTCGGATTGACGAGCAAAATGACAAAGTCGCCGATCTCTATGCTCGACTGGAAAAATGCAGGGGTTTAACTGAGCGCCTAGATCTGGCGGAGAAATGGAGGGCCAGGATGAGGGGTATCTTGTCCGAGACAGGCGAGAAATTGGAAAACCATGCCGCCCTTTCTCTGAATATCGCAACTGACATTGCGCATATTTTAGAAGCTTTTGACAAGGTCTCGGCCAAGAGCAAGTATCTTTCGAGTTTTGTCGCGGAGGAGCAGGAGAAGTTGGAGCAGGTAATTGAGACTGCTGAGTATTTCAAGATGAAGGCCGAGCGAAGAGGCCGGATAGCCAAGGAGTGGTTATCTTCTCCTGACAGTGGGGCTTTTATGGCTAAGCTTTCAGGACAAATGATCAACAACGACATTCTCCTTGAAGCCGAAGCACATAGGTTGGCGGCTATTAAATTAGGAGTGGATCCTGAGAAGCTGGCAGCTACAGCAAAATCTGAAAGGGATCAAGCTCTCAAAAATCTAACTGCTATTTTCGATAAGGAATCTGCTACACTCAATGACCCTGAATGGGATGCCGATGAAAAGAAGAAGTGGGCGGAGAAGGTAACTCCGGAGCTGGAAGAACGGGTATCAAAAATGGACTTAAAGTCATGTTCTCCTGGGGAGCCCGTTATTCCTCATGTTCCGGAGAGGTCAAGCTTTTCACCGGTTGAACATAAGTGCACTGACCTCTCCAGCAATCTGCTAGCTGAGAAGGAGGCCTTCATAGAGCTTGTTGCTGAGCTAGATTTAAAGGAGCTTCTTACTTTTGATTTGGACGAACTGCTCAACTTCACTCCTCCTCCGCGTTCTCCTGTGACGAAATCACCCTCTCCTGTGTCGGCCGTTAACGAACAACCCGAATGATTTCTTTGGTATAATGGGTCTGAGCACCTTGTAATTTTGTGAATTTGAAATTTGAAAACTGATTGAATATCGTTTCATTTTGTAAACATTATTCGGAGATTCTCTCCTTAATTTGTATATATATGTAGACTTGCGTATTTATGTGTTTGTAGAGATGTTAGGTGATGTCCGGACTTTCAGGAGTCTCGGATTCTCACAATATATATAATGTGACTTAGGCGCAAGAACCCAGGTTCTTGAGGAAGCCTATAAGCTTCTGACCCCGAGTCTCGGACCTGTTAGCAATAATCAAAACTTGTAGGAGATTCTAATTTCCATTGCATGAAAAAGACTTAGGATTTTCGGACTTGCTATTAGTAACAAACTTGGTTTTTAGAGAACATAGGTTCTTTAATCAAACCATAAGGGGGGTCAGACTCATAGGAGTCTCTGACCTCCAAACAATAACAAACAAACAATAACAAACTTAATAATTTTTGGAGAACCTAGGTTCTCTAATCAAACCATTAGGGGGGTCTGACTCATAGGAGTCTCGGACCTCCAAACAATAATGAAATAACTTTAATTTTTTAGAGAACATAGGTCCTCTAATCAAACCATAAGGGGGGTCAGACTCATAGGAGTCTCTGACCTCCAAACAATAATGAAATAACTTAACTTTTTAGAGAACATAAGTTCTCTAATCAAACCATAAGGAGGGTCAGACTCATAGGAGTCTCTGACCTCCAAAAAATAATGAAATAGCTTTAACTTTTTAGAGAACATAGGTTCTCTAATCAAACCATAAGGGGGGTCAGACTCATAGGAGTCTCTGACCTCCAAACATAATAAGATTCGTAATTTGGGCTATCCCTTGCAATCAATTCTTGAACATAGGTTCATTTGATAAACAAAGTGAGGAATAACACATGGCAAAACGATGTTTGTAATACATAACAAGCAGTAACTAACATAAGTTCAATGTGTAAATGCAGTACTAATTAAACGTTATAATAGATAGTGGCCCCTTGCAAGGGATTGTTCAAATGAAGAACTTCTTTAAGTGATCAGCATTCCAGGGTCTTTTCAGCAGTTTTCCCTCGGAATCTTCTAGTTCATAGGTTCCAGGCTTGATGATACGAACTATCTTGAATGGACCATCCCAGTTGGCTCCAAGCTTTCCTTTTTCATTGGTCTTTCCTGTTGCTTTTATCTTTCTGAGAACATAGTCATGGAGTTGCAATTGCTTGGGCTTGACCATTCGGTTGAATTGTCTAGTCATCCTCTGTTTCTGTGCAAGGGAACGTAGTAGAGCGTTTCCCCTTGTTTCAGGTCGGAGATCCAGGTTGATCCTCTTTTCAGCATTGTTCTCTTCGTATGAATAAATAGCAATCCTAGTGGAAGGAATGCCTAATTCTATTAGGAGTACGGCTTCCGAGCCATATATTAAAGAAAATGGTGTGTGCCTTGTTGCATCTTTGACTGTTGTGCGCATGGCCCATAGGATCCCTGGTAGTTCTTCATCCCAAGACCCTTTGGCACCTTCTATCTTCTTCTTAATGCTAGATAAGATTATTTTATTTGCCGATTCAACTTGGTCGTTTGTTTGAGGCCTTGATACAGAACTAAGTCTTATCTGAATGTTAAACTTATCACAATATTCAAGAGTGTTTGCTTATGAATTGCCGGCCATTATCAGTGATTATTACCCTAGGTATGCCATACCTTGTGATTATATTATGCCAAAGAAATTGACATACCTATTTGTCAGTTATGGAGCTCAGTGGTTCAGCCTCTACATACTTTGAGAAATAATCCACGGCCACAATGATGAACTTCCGTTGACCTTTTGCAGGAGGGAAAGGTCCCAAGAGATCAAGCCCCCATTTGTTGAAAGGGAGCACAGCTTGGATGGTGGACAGATAGTTGGAAGGTTTTCTGGGAACTTCTGCAAAATATTGGCATTTCTCGCATGTTCTGACCAGTTTTTCAGCATCTTCCTTTAGTGTTGGCCAATAATAGCCACTTCTCAAGACTTTGTTGATGATGGTTCTGACTCCCTGATGGATGCCACATTTTAGCAGAGGGTGTGTATAACTCTTTTTGTAGAGTGTGCCTTCGTGATATTCAAACCATTTCACCTTCTTTAAGAATATGGGAACCTGTGCCGGATCTTTAGGTAGTGTTTCATTTTGGAAATACTGGATCAAGGGTTCCATCCAAGTAGCACTTCTATCTACCGTTGCTATTGTTTGATTGATACTGGGGTTAGGCAAGACTTCCCAAATGATGTTGCGGGCTTTTGGCCCGTCTGCCGTGCTAGCCAATTTGGCTAGGGAGTCTGCCTGGGCGTTCGCAGATCGGGGAATGTGACTGATGCTGAATTGCAAGGGTGCAATCAGGGATTTGACCGTTTGCAAGTACATTCTCATGCTGTCATCCTTAGCTTCAAATTCTCCGTTGATTTGCCCGACGATCAGTTGGGAATCAGAGTATGCTGATAACACCTTGGCCCCTGAATTGCGGCATATGTTGATTCCCAGGATTAATGCTTCATATTCTGCCTCATTGTTGGAGGCTGTGAACTGGAGGTTCTGGTGGAAGATCCATCAACATAGAGCTTCCATTCCTGGTTGGGATCATTAGATGTGGATCCTGTTGTCTCGGCGATAAAGTCAACAAGGGCTTGAGCTTTAATGGCGGTTCGTGGTTCGATTTCAATTCCAAAATCCGCTAATTGGTTAGACCAATCAGCAACTCTGGAAGACTAGTTCTTTCCCTCTAGGATCTTTTTTTAGGGGTTGGCTTGTACGGACTCGGATTTGGTGTGACTGGAAGTAGGGTTTCAATTTCCGACTAGCCATGACCACTGCATACACCACTTTTTCGATCTCACTGTAATTAGTTTCTGATCCCCTGTAGGCGTGACTTATGTAGTATATGGGAAGTTGCTTCCCTTCTCTTTCAGCCACTAGGACAACGCTTAGAGAATAATCGGATATAGCTACGTATAAGAACAACACCTCACCTGTGAGGGGAGAAACAAGCTTTGGTAGATTAGCCAAGTACTTCTTGAGGTCGTTGAAGGCTTCTTCTGCTTCAGTTTCTTGAGAGTTCTGAAGAACGGAGAGCATTTATCCGCTGACTTGGACATGAATCTTCCGAGTGCTGCCACACAGTCGGTGAGTTTTTGCACTTCCTTTACAGATTTCGGAGATTGCATGTTGAGGATATCTTGGATTTTGTCTGGATTAGCCTCTATTCCTCTTTCATCTACAAGGAACCCCAAACACTTCCCTCCGGTTACCCCAAAAACGCATTTTTCAGGATTTAGGCGCATGACGTGGTTTCTGAGGGTGAGGAAATTTTCTCGTAGATCTGCAGCATGGTGTTTCGCCTCTTTGCTTTTCGTGATCATATCATCAACGTACACCTCCAAGTTTTTTCCAATTTGGGCGTTGAACACCTTATTGACTATCCTTTGGTATGTTGCTCCAGCATTTTTCAATCCGAAGGGTATGACTTTGTAGCAATAGGCGTCAGCGTTTGTGATGAAGGCTGTGTGTGGTTGGTCTTCCTCTGTCAAGGGGATTTGATGGTACCCAACATTGGCATCCATGAAACTCAACAGGGTGTGCCCAGCGGTAGAGTCAACTAGGCGATCTATCTTGGGCAGCGGATAATCATCCTTAGGACATGCTTTGTTTAAGTCAGTATAGTCCACACACATTCTCCACTTGCCGTTGGGCTTCTTTACTAAGACCATATTTGAGAGCAAGTCAGAGTATTGGCATTCGCGGATGAAATTTGCTTTGAGGAGTTTTTGCACTTCAGCTTTGGCTGCTTCAATTCTTTCTTTGCCCTGATGTCTCAGCTTTTGTTTCACAGGTTTATGTCCGGGTTGGATGTCTAGTTTATGACACATGACATGTTTTGGGATTTCATGCATTTCAGAGACATTGAATGCGAAGATATCTCGGAATTCAGCAATAATGTTCAACAGCTCTTGTCTAGTATCTGCGTTTAGGTTGGCTCCAATCTTAATCATCTCTCCCTTCCCCAATGCATCAATCTCTTCATGTTTGTCAAAGGGTTCTGGCCTTTAGGGAGGAGTTTGGATGTTAAGGATTGAAGTCTCGTCTAGCTTTCTCTTTTGCCCGCATTCTGAGGATGGGTCACCATTTCGTAGGGCATTGACGAGGCATTCACGGGCTGATTTTTAATCGCCTCTCAAGATTCCTACGGAAGTGTCATCTTTTTCATATTGCAGGAGTAGCTGATGGGTGGATATCACCGCTTTGATTTTGTTGATCATGGGAAGACCCATGATAGCATTGTAGGAGAACTTGAGGTCCACGACTGTGAAGCGGACTGTGAGGCTTCGGCCATTGTTCTTTTCGCCAACCCTGACGGGAAGAACTATCGTTCCAAGAAGGAAGAATCTTCCACCCCCAAACCCAATCAGAGGTCTGTCCATGGGTTGGAGGTGTTTTTCTTCATACTTCATTTGGCGAAGACAGTCCATAGTGATCAAATCAGCGGTGCTTCTCGTGTCTACTAAGACGCGACGAACTTTCATCTGGCTGATCCTCAAAGTGACAACCACCGGATCAGAGTGTGGTTGTTGCAGGGGGACGCTTAGTTTTTTTATCAAATTTCATCTCAGGGCAAGATGGTTGTTCCTTTGGAGGGCCCTTGACCAGGGTATGAATACTATCCCTTGCAGATCTAATTGTAGGAAATTCTTCAGAGTAACCTCCTACGATCATTTTGATCACCCTGTCAGTAGCAGTGGTGGTGTTTTTTAAGTGCAAGGAAGCCAGTCTTTCCGTCTCTTTCTTGTATTCCTTACTATCCGAGTTGTACTTCTTTCTTGCGTGATCATGGTTAAGGAAACGATTCAGCTTTCCTTCTTCTGCATATCGGTCAAGGATTTTCTTAAGCTCTCGGCAGTTAGGAAGCGTATGACCGTGTTCCTTGTGATAGGTATTTTGGTGTGGGAATCGCAGCATGAGTGAGTAGCTCGTCTCGGATGGCGTAGAAGATATCTCTTCTATTGCGGTTGAATCTTGCCTCAAAGCCATCATCTTTGAGATCTCGGGTAGGATATTTTCTATCTCGCTCAGATCTGTTGGGTCCTCTTCTGGGACCTTGGTCTTCATTGCGCGTTTTGTCCCTTATGTCTGCCATCTTGTCGCTTTTTCTTTTTCTGGAAATAGGGTCTAATTGATGGCAAATGTCAGAAGTAGTGACAAAACTTCTAGCTTGTTTCATTGCCTCTGCGTAGGACTTGACTTGATTTTCCAAAAGTTGGAACTTCAGTTTGTGAGTTCTAATGCCATTGATCAAGGCTGAGACAGCGATTGATTCTTCCAAATCGGTAACCGCCAACACTCCATCGTGGAATCGCTGAAGGTAGGCAGAGAGGGATTCTCCTTCCTGTTGTGTAATACTCAGGAGGTGGAAGTTAGATTTCTCCTGTCTTCTAGACGCCATGAAATGACTGAGGAACTTGGCCTCGAGTTCAGCGAAGCTGTTGATGCTTCCATTGGGAAGTGAAGTGTACCATCTCAGGGCTAGGCCTGTGAGAGTAATTGGGAAGAATTTGCATAGCAGCGAGGGATCCGTCGTGTACATGACTATGAGGTTTTTGTAGGCTATCATATGTTCTTCAGGACATTGGGTGCCTGAGAATGGGGGAATGGCCGGTAGTTTTATCTTGGAAGGATTCGGGGTGGCCAGAATTTCCGCAGACAAGGGAGAATTCAGCATCATAGGCGCTTCCTTCCTATGGGAGGTACCTTGATTAGCGGGGGATTCTGCCATCTGATCAGTACTACCTTGGTCTCTGTTTTCTCGGGATCTTAGGCTTCTTCTCCTGTCCATAAAACTTTGGACATCATTGCTTCTTTCCCGTCAAAGGTGATTGAGATGAGATCTCATGTCCCTTCCTTCAGTTCTACGGGAAATGTTTGTGTGTGAAGTCTCTCTCCTTGAGGGCGTCCTTTGCCTCCTGTGCGAAGTTCTTGCTCGGGAGTGGGCAGGAGGACTTTCTTCTGCCTCACGACGGCCCTATTCAGAAGGGACTCTATTCTGCTCCGTGAACATGGTTTGGAGATCTTGGATTTTTGTGTCATCGCCGCTAAGGTCGCATTGAGATCAGGATTATTGGGAGTTTGTTGGGCGGTGACATTGCGTAATTGCTCAGCAAATGTTCGCGAGAGGTTATTGGCAAGAGTGTTAAGATCCTGCCTTGTTACCGCTCGATGTTCACGTTGGGAAGTGGAAGTATCAGTGCTACGAGCCACAGATGCTTCCTTAGTGTTTGTTTTTCGGGGTGTCATTCTAGTGTTCAGGGTAGAATTTCAGGTGTTTTTTAAGGATAATACTTCTCGTCCCCACAGACGGCGCCAAACTGTTTTTGCAAAGAAACTGTCGAATTTGTAAAAAGGGGACTTGAGGAAGGAAGTACCTTGATTTGTAGGAAGTGAGATGATCTGACCGCCGCGAGTGGTGGACCTGCAACCACAAAGTAAGACTATACCGGGGGCTGATGTCCCGAAAAAGCCTTCTGATGCCTAAGTCAGATCAAGAAGGAAATAGTATGAATAAGTGTGTTTCGAGAATAAGATTGTGTAACCTGATTTCAGATGTGTAGTGTGACATTTAAGGAAGTAGCCTCTGTTATATATATATATATATATATATGTGTGTGTGTGTGTGTGTGTGTGTGTGTGTGTGTGTGTGTGTGTGTGTGTGTGTGTGTGTGTGTGTGTATATATATATATATATATATATGTATATCATATATATCATATATATTATATATATATATATATATATATATATTATATATATATATATATATATATTATATATATATATATATATATATATATACTATATATATATATATATGTATATATATATATATATATATATATATATTATATATATATATATATATATATTATATAATATTCTTACATAAATTGAGAACTTTAATACATAAATAAAACAAAAAATATTTTAGCAATAAGTTTATCACAATACCTTATATTTTCAAAGATTTTTTCTCGTTATGCAAACAAATATTAATGTTTTGAGGAAAAAATTTCAAAATTAATAAAATTGAGAAGATTTTTTTTTTTGTTTGGGTTTCATCCCTTTTTAAAACCAAAATTTCCCTCCTATGGAAATTTGAATTTGATTTTTGTTTCCCGCTCCCTCTAATTAAGCGACAATATTGGCGACAAAAAAAGTACTTTTGAAATTTGAATTTGTTTTTACTCCGTCGATAAGATTGGCGACAAAAGATCTCTATTGCTAATGTTGTCATCTTTGTCACCGAAATTAGCGACAACGACTTTTTTGTCGCTAGTTTTGTATATTTAAATTAGTGTATGAATGAAATTTTAAAAAATTAACGTGATCAATTGAGACAAATCGAATAAGCTAATCCAAAATAAAATTTGAAACAAAATAAAAATGAAGAACAAAAATTAATCATCAAACATATACATACCACATACTCATTATTATTGATTATTTAACATGCATATAACCAAATAAACATCATAATCATCATCCTACCCAGTGTATCACACTCATAGAAAAACTATAAACAAGGTTTAAAAAGAAAGAACGAAAACAACTCATACCAATAACAGAAACTACAGCCAAAAAGAGTCCCCCAAACATGTAACCAATTAGTAAACAGAACCTAATAATTCCTTGCATAAACACATTGTACTTATTATAACCATTACACACATACATTGTACTTATTATGTCTTGCATACATTTCAATTAATTTTTATAAAGATCAAAAAACATTATTTTACCTTTTTTTTTCTTGCATTTCCAATGGAACAGTTCCTTTACAACTCTCATACTTTACACCCTTTCTCCAATACAATTAATTCCGCAAGTAATTTAATTCTTAAATCTCAACAAAACGCACCAATAATGTCTCACCACAACATTAAACACATGATAACATTATTTAAAAAAAAAAAAAGTCAATGTAATTAAACTATAATTAATAATTAAAAATAACTATAATTAATTATAACTCTAATTAAGCATCTGAAAACTGCTGAAGTTGAGAAGAAACATGACCAAGAGAATACGGGTTAGGTTTACCCATACCTGGACCCGTATCCGTACCCGGAAAATAAGCAGGAAACCCTAACCCAGCAGATATTGGCGGCCTATTATTGTTAATAGCAGCACGTTCAAGGGATTGCACCTGGGTTTTCAAGAACTTAACATAATGGATAGCTTCATCTAACATTGAAGCAGTATCCATTTTAGTACCACCGGGTACAAGTCTTTGTAGGATCCGGATCCGTTCACTGATTCTTTCTCTTCTATGCCTAGCTGCTACACTTTGCGGGTCTTTAGATATCCGAACATTACGCCTTTTGGGTGGTTTTATTGCTTCCGGGTCTATGTAAATCGGTTGCATAGCCGCAATTCTGAATATCATCTCCCGCATTGCCGCCATTGATGTTTGTTTTGAGCTTGTTGTAGCATTTGATTCGATACTATTATTATTACTATTATTATTATTATCTGTGTAACATGGGTAAGAATTAGAGGGTAAACATGTAATATTATTATTGTTATTGTTATTGTTGAATGATATTGTTTGTTGTTGTTGATGGGGTGAGTTTGGTAAGTTGTAGGGCCCACCTCCACCGGGAAATGACATCATCGAAGCCTCTATGTAGGGCCCACCTCCACCATCACCACCACCGCAACCGATCTCAGAAACTGAGGGCTTATCCATGTGCATAGTCATCATCATCATTTCAATTTGATCATCCATTTTTAATATTTTCCTATGATCCGGATACACTGGTAGACGATGATGTATATAAAATATATATATTAAATATATTTTTCTAGGGAATCAAATTAAATTAGCAGAGAAAATTAAAGCTGAATGGTTGAGACTTCAGAATATATTGAATTGAAATAAGCACGGAACGGGGAAAGTGAGAAGAAGAGGGTGTAGACTGAGAGTTTGTATCAGAAAGACTGTGAGTTAGACTTACAGGAATGGAGGATAAGTTTAGAGATAGAGAGAGAATAAAAGAATTTGAAAATAAAAAATTAAAACAGATATTTTTGGAACAGTATTCAGTATTCACATTACAAAGTGGTATTTATAACAAATCAAAATTAATGCACCAACTTGCATTGGTTCAATATTTTAATATATCTTGTAAAAAATAATTGAATTGTTTATAAAATAAATGCTGATTTGAATAAAGAATTCACTTTTCCATTATCATGACAAAAGTTGTTGAGTGTGGAATTAATTTTTTTGTATTTTTTTGTCATAATTGAGTTCAATATTTACTCATAGTTATTTACTTTTATTTGAAATTATACATTATTATATTAAAATAACGTTAAATTATATTATTTATATTTTGATATTAAAAATGAATAAAAAATTTATTGTTTCATAAGAATTTGAGAATCGTGAGTTAGCAAAGATATATACGATCTTCTCTTTTATCATTGTTAGAGCATTCGATTCTGACTAACTACATGAAAGATCAATGTTTTTTTCTGTTAGTGGTTCTCTAGCCCATACGGCCATACCGAACGCAAAAATTTTTTAACTGACTAGGAGAAAATTGATTTTGAGAATATAGAGTATTAGAGTATATAAAATATATCATCAGGCCTATCAGCAAACCCTAAGCTGATGTGGTTGAGTGTAGTCGAATCTTTGACATGGTATCAGAACCAGTCAAAATGATAAGGAGGTCATGGGTTGGAATGTCAATTATCTCTCAATTAAAATGTAATATTTAAGGTCAAGTATGAGAAGGGTCTGTATTGCATCCACACTTCTAGCCCAAAGTGCTCTTGTGTGAGGGGACGTGTAAGAGTATATACATATTCAGAGGCCTTAAAACCATCAACGTAAGTTTATGGTTGAGTCGATTGCTTGACATAGAGCAAACATTTCATAAAAGTA
>CM033455.1:20417324-20674824 GCA_019425755.1 Amaranthus cruentus
AGACTTCTTTATTTCTGACTAATTTCATGTGAAGTGGGGGCTCTTTCTACATCACTTTTTTTATTTTCTTTTATCAAACTTTAATTTATATTTTTAAAGTAAGAAGAAGTTAGATTTTCTAGTAGCTTCAATCAATTACTTCTGAATAAGAATATCAAATACATCCTCCGTTCTCAAATATTCACTATATTTTATGTGCACTATTTATCGTTTAAGTTTATTTTATATACTGCAACTAATGTGTAAGTAAAAATAGTTAAGTGGGATCTTATTTGAATTATTCGCATACTTTCATAATATTAACTTTTTATAATTTTTAGATTTGTATAATTCAATATATAAATAAACGAAATAACGCATTGACATGCGTAAATAGTAAAATGTAGCAAGTATAACAGAAAGGAGAAAATATCAAATAATTAAATAAATAAATAAAATTAAAGTCTTATTTTTCTTATTCAAAGATTCAATGCATTGGACATTTTTTTGGGGGTAATAAAATAATAATCCATTGTACCTGTCCATCACCGATCTAGTAGATCTCAACTTATTCATCTCACGCTAAAATTTATAGTAAACATATTCATGCTAATGCATGCTACCTGCTTGGAGGTGCATTTCAGGTGTTGTACTTGAATGTAGTTCTTTTCCATGCTATTTCCTTTTTTCTTTCTTTTTTTTTTTTACAATTTTAGATTGACTATATTTTGTACTCACATAGGTTATATAATGGGTTTTCGAGTCGATAGACTCTTTGATTGCACTCTCTTTTATAGGTATGAGTTTGTCGTCGTTCTTCCCTCCTTATATCCTTGTTATAGTTTTCTATGAGCGGGATACATTAAGTATGATGATGATAATGATAGGTTATATAATGGTAAAACATAGTTATAATACGCAGGGATGGAGCAAAAAATATAAGGGTTTTGTTTACTTTTTGATGTTTTGAAAATTGAGACCCTTCGTCGACCATTAGTGTAAAATAGAGAATAAAATATTCGAAAAAAATTGCTTAAGGTTGGTTGGTTTTGAATCACTACCTAATAGTTTTTTTTCGAAAAGAATATTGTTATGATGAATAAAAACGACGTTATAGTGCTAAAACACAAGGGTATTGGTAATTAGGAAAGTCAAAGGTGATTAGGGATGTTCAACAAATGTCAAAGGTGATTAGTAATGGGCAACTGTCATTTAGGCAGGTCAAATGTCATTTGGTTTGTTAACGATTACTTTGTCTAAATGGTGTAGACTTTGATACTTTGCTGTCACTACAACAAATTTAATTTTTTGCGACATTGGATTTAGTGGCATTAAAAAAATGTCATTGATTCATATTACAGTGATTAGTGGATTTAAAATTCTTGTCAAAGCTTTAGTGTGACTTTTTAATATGCTGCTAAAGGCTCTAACAAATGTCACTAAATACTCTATATACACTAAAAGAAATTTGAAATAGCGACATCTAATTTAAATGTCGCTAAATATATCCCACTAAAAGCAAATTATGTTGTAGTGTGTCTGTAATCGCAAAAATAAATTTTAAGGTTATAATTCGCGATAAACCATAAACATGAAGGCGCAAAAATAAATTAATCGCAATATATATATATATATATATATATATATATATATATATATATATATATATATGAAAAAGTTTCAGTGAGAACCATCTTTATATGAGAACCGTGAGAACCAATTTGTCTTACAAAAACGTGTTACTTTTTACTAAAAAGATGTTACTTTTAGGCAAAAAGGTGTTATTATTTTTTATGATACTATTAGGCAAAAAAGTGTTACATTAAGAAAAAAATTTTAAATAAAAAAAAATTTTTTTAAAAATTTTAAGAACAAAAGTAACATTTTTTTTGTCTGAAAGTAACACATTTTCAGTAAAAAAAGTAATATATATATATATATATATATATATATATATATATATATATATATATATATATATATATATATATATATATATATATATATATATATATATATATATATATATATATATATATATATATATATATATATATATATATATATATATATATATAACACAAAAATTATAGCTAGAATTAAAATTCAAATGGTTATCAATGAAGACAGATTATCGAATTACTGCTAATGCCTATTTTGTGACAAATTTGCTTATTTTACAGTATCGTACTACTATCAGGGTATTATGGTACCATGGCCCCACTAAAATCTAAAAAATATGGAGTAAAATTTTTAACATAAAAGAAATAAATCATCAAAAAGTAAAGTAAAAACTTACTTCAAGGAAATAAAACATCAACAGGTCTCTTGTGAGACAGTTTCTTTTTGATAGACGGCTTTAAAAGCCCAATCAAATCACAAAAATAATTACTATGCGCATTAATTTTACAAAAACGCCTACTATAATTTTTAGTAGGTATTTTGAACTAATTTTAGCATTTGAACTAGTTTGAGTAGATAATCTTGCATACAAAAGTAGGCATTTTGAATAGTTGATGTATCAGTTATAATAAGTATTTTTGCATACTGAAATGGACATATAAACACCAACAACACATAACAAAAACACCTACAACATATAGCAAAAACGCCTACAGCAAATAACTTAAACACCTACGATACATAACCTAAACTCTTACAGCAAATAACCCAAATACTTATAACACATAACACCTACTTGACATCCTATAAACCCCTACTTAACATATCCTATATGCCTACTTAAGATATCCTAAAAGTCATACCGAAAAAGCGTACAATTACCCAACATATTAGTCTTTTTTAGAGACCGTCTTTCACAGTAATAATACATAGAAGTCATAAGTATTCTAACATTACTGGTTGACCTCTCTAGTTTTCAATTGTGAAAATAAGTTCCACAGACATGTTCAGAATCATTTATGTACTATATCACTGTTCTGATTCATCTAACTACAACCATCTATAATGTTTTCATTCTTCCTCGATTTTTGTCGTAGATTATACTCCCTCCTATTTATAGAGAATGTGACATTTTTTTATTGGGTCAATTTACTGAAAAAGTCTTATTTTTATTTTCACAAATTCTTACTTGAGACCGTCTTTTATAAAGACGGCTCTTAAAAACCCAGTCCAATTTTAAATATATATTGTTAGAACTCTAAATATCGATCTGGACTGGACTTTTGAGAGTCGTCTTTACAAAAGAAGGTCTCTCAAGAGATCACCTGTTTTATTTTTATCATTCTTTTTTACTCTTTTACCCTTACTACAACAACACAACAACACATAAATATCAATACTCTTTATGGAAAAAGAGAGTTTTCCACACACTTTTAAGCGGTCCTTTACCCCGCCTTGATTTTAATGCAAAATTCAAATGCCCCATTCTCCTTGAATAGGAGGGAGTATAACATATTCGATTCTCACCATCAGTGTTATCAGTGTTGGATGTCAGCATGTGATAAGTGGTCATCGATTGTTGACGCTATTGGTGTTTACATATTGTATGTGTTTTCTTTGTTACGTCGTGATAATTCTTTACATAATGTTCCTATGGGCCCACTCGTGTAGACATATTCACAGGGCACCAGTGGACTCGAGTCCACAAACCCATAGGTAATGTGAATTGATTTGCATACATACTTGATGAGGTTTACTCTTTTCCAAAACATATAGTTAGAAAAATTACCCACCAAGCATTATATGTAAGTTTAAAATCCACTATTTTAAAGATATGGGATTTTCCTCACATGTGAAATATTTCCAAACATTTGAAACTAGAGTGTTGAAGGAAATTCTAAGTTTATTACTCTATTTGTCTTTGTCTCTCAAAACATTTCACTTTCAGTAGCAAACTCAAACGGACAGAGAAGTATACGTCTTTCCAGCTTGTTTATAAAATTAATAGCTTAAAAATACGTACAATTAGTCCGATCCTACTCTAATATTTTTGGTCCTTCACAAAATTAGTTCAAATGTATTACCACTAGGGAGGTAATTATGTTCGGTGGTAATTATACAAAATTTCATACAAAAAAATTACGTTTGGGTATAAGAGCTTCATTACGAGCATGACTATGACAACACATTTCATCAAAAGCAAATCAAAAATTTATTTTTATTATCACCATTTAATATCAGTATCTAAACCGACATGAGTGTAAAAAAAAAGGATGCAAATTGGAGATGGCATTGGATGAAGAAGGTAATGAGTAATGACAAAGTTATGCAAAATGTGTGAGTGGGAGAATGGTGTATAATGCACATACTTCCTGTCCCATTTAATTTCTAGTATTTTGCATTTTCGTCCGTCTCATTTAATTTGCATCATTTTTATTTTTGGGTGATGGTTCATCCTTTTCTTTTAATCTCATCCATACATTTTAACTCTCTGTTAATTTCATCTATATAATTTATTCTCTGTCTTTTTAAATTACCATATTGTTAAAAACTACTCTTTTTCTCTTTGATACAAATCAAAGAGAAGAATTGGCTTATGTCTAGTAAATGTTGAATGCTTTTGACAATTGAAATGAGCAATTGGGTCTATTGGAAAATGACCCTTAATGAAATTAATCATGTAGTATGTTGTGGGACCATTTTCTTTGCCAAAGTCTGACTCTCTGCAAATGCCTGCAAGTTCCGATGAGGGTGGATGAATGATCAAGGTAAGCTCCAATCTAACTCCATTTTTAATGCTATATACTTGGAGTTCTAGAAATTATATTGCACTTTTGATATATCTAGAACCTAAATCTTAAAAAAGTAGAGGAGTTTGAGGTTTGGACGAGTCTGTTAAGGAACCAATTTAATCAAAAGTTTAAGCTTAAGATTAAGGCACTAGGATATGTTATATATTCTAATTCTTATTGGGCTAGAAGTGTTGATCCGCATAGGCGCTGAATATTTCACTTTAAATGAGGGGTGGTTGAGATTCAAACCCCGTGACCTCTTGTCACGTTGGCTTCTGATACTATGTCAAAGAACAAATTCAACCAAAAGCTTAAGTTTATGGTTGAGGCACTAGATTATGTTATATACTTTAATAAAGCCGATGTAGCTCTCGTCCAAGCAAATAAATTACAGTTACAGAGATTAGTTGGTGCTTGAACGAGCAGCCTTTTTGCTCACTAGCTTGAACATATATATATATGTTGTTTGCCCTATGGGCGGAGCAAGAATATAAAATAAGTTTTACAACCCTGTTTATTTTATATTTGTGCGAGAGTTTGAGCCTAAAAAGTGAGTAATAAAATTAAAACGAAACATGTAAACTAATGATTGACTGCTTGAGGCCTTTTTACCATGAATCCTATATGATCAAGCATTTTGCACATGCGTATAACCTCTCTTATTGCCTAGTTTTCCTTTGCCGCTTTACAAATCTTTTTTTCTAACTAAAGGTCATAAAAAGACCTTCAAGAGCGAAGTGTGAGCCTCCTTTTTGAATATTACAAATATCAAAATATAATGAGAAAAAAGATTTAGTTGTGAGATACAAAGGTAATTGTAATTTAATTTGGTAATTGTTTGAACTCCCTAAGAAATACTCCCTTCCTTACATCAAAAAAAAAAACAAAAAAGAAAAAGAAATACTCCCTTCCTTCTCATATGCTCTTAAATTAATTTTTTTGAGTTTTAATGTCAAAAATTTTCAACAAATTATAGTAAGAAATATTCTTGTGAGATTTTAAGAGAACTATTTCGATATAAATTTTCTAGATACAAAATTTTATACTTTTTAAAATTCTAAAAATCATTAAAGTTATTTGACTTTTAAAATTACTTTGGAATTTTACTATCAAAAAAAAAGTACTTTGGAATTTGTTAAAAAAATAAATGAATGAGAAGAAAAAAAAAACTGAACAACTTTGTTGATGAAGAGGGGTAACAGAATAATCCAAAAACTTGCATATATTTCTTAGGTGTCTGTCTTTAATTTGTTGCCAAATCTTCGTACACTAATTCATTGCTTTATAGTAGTACTACTCCTCCATTTTACCTCATTTTCTTTTGACACAGAGAATTGGATATAGATTAAAATAGCGTATAAGTGCTCAAAACAGATACGAAAATCCGAAATTTACTCAATCTTGTAATCGAACCCGATTTGACCCGACTTTAAAAATGATTTACAATTATGTAAAAACAACATGGACACAAAACCCGATTTCAAACCGACCCGAAACACCTAACTCAAAATCAACCCAATAACCTAAATAAACACCTCTAAAATAGTGGAACATTAAGAGATAAGAGAGAGAATACCGAAAATAAAACTGATATTTATATCTAAATATAGAAATAAAACAAATAAATTAAAACAGACCAAAATAAAAATTTGAGTTGTTACATATAAAAGATATTCATATTTTATAATGAAGCAATAAACAATTATATAAGCTAGCATTTTAATTTCTCAAGTTAAAACACTACTTATTTATGTAGTTTGTTGGATTGTTAGATAAAAATAAATGAAAATGTGATGTGGGGCCCAGGGATAAGGGTGATGTATGTGGGATAATGTTTTTTTATAGAAACAAGTAGGAGTAAAAATATTAGCCAACCAACAAGAAGATCTGTCTCCCTTTGCTTCTTTTTATCCTGCACTCATCATGTCATGTCTCTTTATTCATTTTTTAGCTACAATTACAATATTCTGAATTATTTTATTATTTTATTATTTTATTAATCAATTCCAATTAAAGATTTAACGTTTCGAAATGAAATAACGTAACCCCTCTGCTCGGGTCGACCAGAGGGTTGTGCCTGATCAGACGGAATGAATAAGAGAACGCTGCTAACTTTCAAGAGGAAAATAGTTAATTTGTTATATATACACATTGCAATGGCCAAAACGAAGAGCCAACATCCAAACGACCACCGTACAAGGCGATAAGCTAAATATAATGAAGAAGTGACGTGTATAGCGTTTACCTCGTCTGTGCAAAGCAATAATGAGTCACAAAGAGTCGGGTTTGAGATGCAGCAAATACACACATACGTGCACGTAATGATCGGGGTTCACTAGGTTGTTGGCTACCCAAGAGAAAGGAATCTCGGCTTTTGGCTCAATTCCTTGAATTCGAATGAGCTTGATTTCTGCTCTTTCGGTTAATTGTTTAGACTCGGGATTTTCGATAGCTGATGTACTCACCTCTTCGATAACTTTTCGATCACCACCTTCGGTATTCACTTCTTTAACCTCGTCATCAGTTAGTTTCTCGGTGTTGGGTGTTCCGTATCCAAAGTACTCCGGCAAAAGAGTTTTCACAGCATGACCTAAAGTGAAGCATTTCCCTGAAGAGTTCTTCACATTTTAGTAAATACTCGAACACTTCTATATGATAAATTTGAGAACGAGATCAATCCAACGCAATCAAATAATCATATATCCCTATGAATTTGCTACATAGTGCAAATTAAAGCGAAAGGCTTTTGAATGTTGTGCAGCAAGTTCAAACGGACGGAGGAAACGATAGCTTTTCGACGACAATTACTCAGATACTCAACTATAATAGCATATCCAGGTTAAGGTTAAAATTATGAGATAAAATAAACAAAAAACCAATCAGGCCTCATGGAATATGGAGTGTTTATAATAGTACAAAGGAATGTTGCCGCACAATTGGACTACTTGTTCAAAAAGTGTAAAAAAATGAAAGTAACAGCTTTAAGGTAGACTTTGTAATTGATTATGGTTTGATATGATTTTTCATTTGCTAGTCACCGGGAGAATCGGAAGACAGAAAGTTGGAAGCCGAGAGACTTAAAAAGAGGGTGAGGAAAACCGAAACTGACCTAGAGGGCAGAAGAAGAAAAGGATATGAAGAATTCAGATTTACTGGTTAAAATGATAAAAATTCGAAATGAATGGAGAAAGAGAATTCATGTGGACGACCGCTAGAATTGATTTATTGTATTACAAATTCTTAAATGAGACGGTTTCATGGTGAAACTATTTGTATTGGGTTGGCCAATACACATTTAGTCTATTAAAGTGATCACTTACAACTTTAAAGTGATCAGTTAGAGAAATAAGTTAATTATATGGGTCGGTCTCATGATACAAGACGAGTTGTTATATCACAAATGTCAATCTTTTGGGATTGAAGCTTTGGCATTGTTGTTATAGTCGCAAAAGAGAATTCATAGACTTCCCAAAATGACATTTGGAAAATGACATAGGAGACGATGTCCAAAGATAGTATGGAGCAGGATGATGATTAAAGACTAGCTCGAAACATACAATAATATTTGTACTATAAACACCAGTTTCACATAACGGAAATGCTAGACATCCTAGAAGAAAACATTCAAAATTATTCAAAATGAATTCAAAAAGGTACTTGAACCCGACAGTAAAAAGCGTAAATCCAATCCAAGTGAATTATATGCTTACCGTCATCCTTGTCGAATCCAACAAGTCTGTTTATGTAGGAGATTTTTTCCCAGCTATCAAACTCAGGAGCATCTTCTAAGTCATCAAAGACCTCGGTAAAAATTCGAACGTATAACCGTACTGGAATCCTACCTGCCACAAGTTGTCATCCAAGCTTTTAATATGACCAGACCACCACCCGAAAGACATACTATAACAATCACAGAAGTGCACAATAAACTGACACGCTGGGAATGCAGCAAAAAAGGTGTTAATTTATTTTAGTCATCACATGGAAGAGATACAAATGGTACCACGAGGCTTAGTTTTTACCACCGTGAGTCGGAGGAAAATCTTGAAAAAGTTTTTCTCACAATTTTTTATTACCATCTGATATCACATCTCCAAATGGTAACGCATTGGAATGAAATTTGTGAAGAAAATGGAAATGATTGAAGTAAGACAAACATAAATTGACCATCAGAGAATTATAAAGGATCAAGAAGACTAATTGCCAACCCCAGCAAAAAAAATTGTTCATGCACGCGGACAATAGAACGAATAATTTGCACAAACCAAATGGGAAGAAAATACCTTAAAACAGATTCCTACAAAACATGAGTGTATTAGCAAATTCTTTACGTGAACAAAGGATAAGTTAATCAATACGACGAGTATAAACAAAGAAGTGGGAAAAAAATCATTCACTTTACTCGGTTTCTACCAAAGACTTATATAGCTGAGCTGCAGAAGGGAGAAAATATTGTATTACAAACTTTCATTCAATGCAAATGTTGTAATATTCAAACGTCTCGATGGCTGTTATCAAACGACTTAAGAACTGGAAAATCAGGTCTTGCCTCAGTTGGATCAAGTACCAGTTTCCCCATGTATGATCCTGGATTCAATTATTACGCAGCTCTCCCCTTCCCTCAGCCTACCCTATAATAGAAAACAAAAGTCTTTGGAACTGCTTTCCCAGACTTATTTTTCAGTTCTAAACCTGGTTTGGAATATCTGTTCTGTCCATCTTGCGGATCTTTTAGTTAAACAAAATATTAGTTCTTAACTAGTAGGTGTATGTTGGTATAACTGTATTAGTAGGAATTCAGAAAATTCATAGTTGAAATTGAGTTAAACTTATATTTGTGCTTTGCGAGAAGCAAACACAAATCATCATCCTTTTATGTTTCTCGTCATCCCCATCATATCCGGTCAGCTCATTACATCCTCCTTTAACTTGTGATGAGTCTTAGCTTTGCATACATTTTACAGATCAATAACCGTCTTAAACTTCCAATAACAATGCCAACTAGACTCATTAAACTTTAAAATATCTGACTCCTAGAAGTTCCATATTTTACGCCCCAAAACTATATAAGGTTCATCATAAGTAATAACAGCTCCAAATTAGAGGTCAACAAAAGAAAGGAAGATGAAGAATGAAGTTTACTATTGACTATTGAGTATTGTCATGGTTAATTCAATGTTTGTTACAACACATGAATGGATAAATCAAAACATCACATATAAAGATGAAAAGAGTAAGTCGATCCAACTTGACATCTATATAAGATCAAAAGAAGTCTTGGTTTAAGGCTCCCGTATAACTAATCAATTCTCATTCCAAAGAAATATAGTTTGAATTTTCGGAAAAACACCTAATAATAAAATTTACCTGTTTTGGCAAGTCCAGGATTATCTGCATTACCAGCATCGGACAAAAGGTTCAATGATGGATATAGTTTTGCTGTGTAGTCATCTTCAATGGTCACAAGCTTCAATTTTGATGTCACCTTGAGGAAGGATTCCAAATTACCTGGTACAACCAGAAAGGTAACTTTTAAAGCCCAAACGATAGAGTACGAAATCTACCAAAAAGTTCAAGTTATTGAGCTCAGAAGATACAGAAAACTTCAGGGTAAAATCCATATTCCATAATGCAGAAACCACTTTTAGGCCAGTTCAATGATATTTTCTAATGGGTAGATATAAGTATAAAAGTCGGTCTCAGCGCAAAAATCTTATACAAGAAATGAAGGCCGCTCTCCTCCACAAATGCAGCATATGATCCAAAAAACTAAAAGGGAGTTCCTTGCTTAATTGAATAGCACCTATGTTACTCGAACTCTTCATTTTGCTTCATGTACCCGTGTCCAATCCTTGATACTTGTACAATGGTATGGCACTTAGACACTTCATTTTAGGCATAAAATTGTATATTTAGACGTATCCGACACGTGGACACGTACCAGTATCTAGGGATGGCAATTCAGTCCGAATCCGACCCTAGTCCGACTCGATCCGAGGAAAATAATCCGATTCGAGTCCGAGGAAAAAGACATCCGACTCCGACTCCGACTTTACGATCCGAGTCCGAGTTAGAGACGGACCGGAGGTGGACCTTATTAAAAATCCGAGACTCCGACCCGACTCCGACCCTGAAGGACATCCGACTTTGAATTTGACTTTTACACTAATATTTTGTTTCCTTTAAAACTCTAGATGTGACTAATTCAAGCTCTCTCTTATACTAATTGTAATTTTCGATTTTGAAAAAGTACTTGGTATTTTTATATAGATTAATGAATCAAGATAAGACAAATGAAATCAAGAAAAATAAAATACGCCAAATCAAAATACGAGAAAACTTTGTTAAATTTTAGTAGTAGGATTATTTCTGTTGTTAAAATTGAATTCATATTAAAGTACATACTTATTTGTTAGATTGTATATGAAAAATATATTTTGTTAATTTTATAAGCTTTAAAATCATTAGTACAATATCACAACGATACTGTTTGATAATAATCCGACTCTGCATCCGACTCCGTTGGAGATCCGAGAGTCCGACTCGCGGCAAACTTGGAGTATGCATAATCTGACTCCGAGTGGAGGTGGACTGAAAACAAAAGTCCGACTATTATTCGGAGCAAAGTCAGAGTATGTATAATCCGAGCCGAGTCCGACCCATTGTCATCCCTACCAGTATCCGACATCAATACCCGACTCCAAGTAACATAGAATAGCACAATACAGTCTTCTTAGCACGTGATACTCATTTCAATCTATGTGCATGCATCTTTCATAATCCGACAAAATCTTCTCAATGCACTCCCACGTGAAATAGCTAGGAATAAATAACGCAATGTATTTTTCTCAGTCTTAGTAAATAACAGGCTTACCGTTTAAAACAGAACGCCACAATTCTAACTGATCTGACTGGGACATGTTCATAATATTTTTGCAGCTCCCATTAATTATGTAAGCAGCCTGCAAAATTCAGAACAGCAATCAAGAACGAGCAGAATCAAACACTTATCTATAAAACATACATGCTATCAGAGGAGAAATAGAAAGCAGAATGTGTCTCTCAGCTAAAGCCAAAACCTAGACAGCCCGTTTGATTGTCGGTATTACACGGTGGGATTTGCATCGAAAAGTTAGTGTAATTTTGGTAGGAAAAAAATATTTTGACAAGTTTTCATGCTTGTTCAACTTCGATCATCCCATTTTCTTTATGAAATGCATTCTAATTTTTAATGCATTTCCATTTAGAGAGGTTGTATTGGTAATGGAAAATTGTGAACAAATTATCTCCTTTATGATTAAAGTTTCATCACCATGAGAATGATATAATACATTTCATGAGAATTTACACTACAAATCATTCTTATTACCACCATTTGGTACCAACAACCAAACGAGTTGATAGAGTTATTAAGAAATTGTCGATACAAGTCTACAAGATAACTACAAGGTTATGCTGTGAAATGACTGTATGTGGGTGTATTGCGAATTGCACGAGTTTGCAAGAATTTGCTCAAAGAAGGCAGAGGAATTAAGTGAAAGGAAAGGAACATTAGCTTATTACAACAATAATACCAAAACCTTAATACCAAAAGATAGGGATCGGCTACATAAACCAACAAATCAGTTCTAGTGGTCGCCCACATGGATTCTTCTTCTCCATTCATTTCGATTTTATAACATCTCAACCCAACCTACAAGTCTAAGCCCTTCATATCTCTTTCCACTCCTGCCCTCTTGGTTCTTATTAGCATCAGAACAATAAAAAAACAAAAGCACTAGGGAGAGAGGAAAGGACTATGAAAATTGACGTGTTGATTGCAGTTTGAATTTATTTTCTGAAAGAGAATTCAGCACTCAAAGTAAGCTTGAGAAACTGGTTTTCAATACTTGTATCCTAATGGATAACTGGCTGTAATTTCAGATATACAATCTTTTATCTTTAATCTTCATCTTCTTCGATCTATTGGCGATGGCTAAACTTTCGTTTAGGGCAATTAACAAATTCGGTTTATGGTAAAAAATATATATATATATATTTGCTTACTATTGTACAAAAACCTAAGAACTAGTTTACTTTGCACTTATGCACCAACAAGTATTTTGTTTGAAGACTGTTGTCAAGTGAAATGCAAGCTAACAAATCCAGCAAGACAATTACACAATGTATCTGTGCCAACTGCCAAGCAATCCCATAAAATCGTCAATTTCTCCATAGAAAGTCAGACTGCTCAACATTTCTGGAGGAAAAAGTATTCAGAGTCCGAGAGGATAGAAGAATACTGCAGGTTATTTCATAAATCATGCCAGCGATTGGGTTTTGAAAAAAAAATGCATAAAATACTAAGGCGCATGACAGGTCAGAAAATCCTCTTTGTTACGCTTAAATTCTATAATTGCAGAAGTAAATATTGGATCCAATGGAGCTTTAGCGTTTATTGTGCTACTGGTTTGCAGCCTTGTAGGCTAACACACATGGCAGAGCATAACAAGCATATTGCTTTTATTCTCAGTTTTTTGTAGGAAAAAACACTTCCTCATCATAAAGATAAATTGCTTCTAGATTGGTATCTCAGATTGTTTTAAATCTATACAATAATTAGTATTTAGCATCACATAACAGTGTTACAAAAGTCTAATCTAGACACAATCAGTCCTGTTTAATGGCAACCCCAAATCAAGAAATCAACAAACTGACAGACGTTGTTTAATGGCAACAGAAGCAATCCACTCCTAATATTACATAGGCCACCATGGACATCCCTGCCACCAACACCCATCTCTGACTTGCTTGCTCATGCTTTAAAAAAAAAAGAAAAAAAAAAGTGGAATTGGTCGTATGGTAATTGTCATGCTGATGAGGTTAAGGCATAGTGTAAAAACAAGGCCACATCACATTGCATTAACCGCATGGAAAAGGTTTTCAAAAACAATGAACCGATATTTCTTGTGTTGTAAAAGTGTAAAAAAAAAAAAATATGCTCTTTACTTTCACCCTCACATGTGAGATGTGACACTAGACAGGTACCCATCTCTTTACCTTCCCAGATTTCCTCTTTCCCCATAACTTCCATGGCTTCTTTGAAACTCGTCCCCAAGTCTCTTGTTGTAAACCAAGATTCAACGAGAAGGCGAGAACACTGTGAGCTTTCGGAGACAAGAAAGAAGAAAAGCAAGGTGTTTCACCATAAACTTATCCGAACCAACTCAAAAGTACCAAGACAAGCATTTCTAGAAGTTCAAAGAGTCAAAAATCTTCTAATGGGGAAAGCTATGGAAATTAGTCACATCTGCTTCTGGACAATGCCACTACCGAGTATCGACACAATGATACACTAACAGGGCCTAATCTGACATTATATGGGCCCTTTTAGAGCATTACTAAAACATCTTAAAATTATTAAAAAAAAACTTTCTTTACATTTTTTATAGTAGCACTACTTTTTTTGATATGAAAGTTGTACAAGTGTAGCCATTAAAAAGGCTCAAACTTTATACTACTCCCTCCGAATCTGGGTTTTCATCACCTTTTTATTTGGACAACTTCAATAAAAGTGTCTCATTTTTTATTTAGAAAGTAATTTTTTACTTATATTTTCCTTACAATTTTTTTGTGTCTTTATATCACTCAAGAACAACGTATGATATTAAAATACGTTAGAATTTGAAATGTAATAATGAAACCATCCAATTAATGCAAATAGACTTACTAATAATATAGATAATGGGCATGGCATTATTTAAACAAAGAAAAGCATATCCTTCAAACAACATAGTCTATGATGACCTTTGATATTCCCAACAAGGAAATAAATTTGGTCATTCTCTTTCCCAGATTTATTTTCCCAACCATCTTTTATTATGCTATGCAATTCAAAGTCATTCACGTTGAAAATTCCCTCAAATTTGGCCCCTTTTGCCTTTTAGTGTTTCTTATAAACATGGGCCCCTTTTTAACCCAACCTATGATATTTTAACTTAGGCCCTGGGCGGTTGCCCCTTGGGCCTACCCTCAGGGCCGGGCCTGTACACTAATCTCCCAACACTTTTTTCCTAGCTCACGAGCAAAAGTACATATAGAAAATTACAAGGATGCCTTTCACACAGATGTGTGGACAAAAATACAAGTCTACTTTTAGTAAGATATATTAATTTTTATGAGCAATTTACCTCTTTCAGCGAATTGATAAAGCTCCACTTAACAGCTTCTTCATCTTTACATGGAGTTAGTGTGTTGCTTGGATAACTTCTAAAATGAATCTGAAAAAACAAGAAGATTTGTGCAAACAAAGTGTATCAGTCACTATTATGTCTAAGAAGCACCCATTTGAAAAATAATGTCATTGTCTCATCAGTACTGATTCTTGGTCTCAAAAATCGCAATAGTATCATCCACATGCAGTTACATTTTATAAGGCTTCCGTATATCAATTGAGAAGAGAAACATGAAACATAACAAGAAATTACCCGAATAAAACAACTTGAAATACAAGACAACAGACGAGGACTACAAACCTTTAAAACCATCATAAAATATAAAATGTGCAAGAGACAACCCCCACCCCACACACACACGCACACACCCACAAAACAAACATAGACATAACCCCGAATTAATTGATTAATCAAATCAAATCAATTTCTCCAAACCTAAACATTATATGATCCAAAATCCTATCCTTGCCTTCCACCCAAAGGCCCAATGAAATTATGCATTGTAAATACAACAAAACTTAACAAATTCAGCAGCAGTAAAAAAAAATTAAGTTTTCAAAAGATCCATCAAGACTTATACCGTAAGATTCCAAGGTCTCTCAGGCTCTGCACACAGAAGATCAAAGAGAACACCTGTTGGTATATACCTGTGAGAGACGTGAACCATGATGAAATTCCAAATGCAATAATCAATGATAGATAGAAGCATGAAAACATTCTGCATGCCTCCTTAGGCCAATCTACAAATAGGTCAAAAACTGTACAAAAAAGTTTTGGAGGTGAACAAAAGGTATAATCTTTTTTCATATTGGAGGAAAGGTAAAATCTTGTTGGTCAAAAGCCAAGGGTTTTATGACCGCCAGCACCTACATGTCGACTGACTTGGCTTCTAGCTAAGCTTTTGATAAGGTATAACTTATGACATATATCAATGAATATACAAGTTATAAAATGGAAAAAATGTCCCTAGGGAATATGAAATCATGAGAATTTTTGCAAAAACAAAATTCCATGTTTTGAGAAAGTTAGATTAGTAATAGATACACCAAACCATATAGAAACGCACGTGATATGTTTCTAAGAATTCCCACCAATTATACACTCATACAAAGCATCTAATAGTGGATCCTCCAGCTTCACTAAGATTTTTGACAACGCTTGAATGATGAGATACCAGGTATTTTATAAATGGCAAGGCTTTCATCAAGGAATAATAGCAGAACTGCATAAAAAAGCATGTTGGACCCATAAAATGTTGAGTTCATGAGTATAATGACAATGATATTCAAACTAAGTGGAATATTCACAACCTAAGGTCCTGTACTATACCATTTGAGGGGTAGCCCCTTGTACTCAAACCAAACAGTATCTTCCCCAGGAGGAAGTGTGCCGCTAAAAAGAGGTTTTATTTGAGGTACTAGCAATGGAAGATAACCAATCCGCGGAGCTAATATCTGCAAGAACAAAAAAATGTCGAAAACATCAAATATAACCAAAAAAACAATTGATAACAGAAACTGTCATGAGTGACAAAGAAGACCCTATCAAGGACAAGGAAAGATGCAAGTTGTAAGAAATAAGTAGGAAACTATTTGATAAGGACAAAGATATAACAAGAAAATGTTTTGTATTTAGACTTCTTAAATATGAACTTCAATATAGTCCCTCTATCCATCGTAGACTTCAGTGAACATGAGTAAAGGAGAAAAACTTGACCATGGAATAGCTATATACCACTCTTGGACCTTTGTAACGAAAGACTAAGGGCACAATAGACCATAAAATTTTCTCCGACTACCCTATTTCCTTTCTTTAATCATCACGATAAATCATAACTCTAACTTGATCAAGCAGAGAGAACTTAACTATTTTCCATTCACAATTTAACTAGTTTGAGCTTAGGTGATAACACAAGTTGTTGTTGGATAACAGTTATGACCTTTAAAGTCACATGCTAAAGTAGTGAACTTTGCTTGATGGATCCTTCGAAAACATCTTTCCTTACGATAATGTCGATTATACATTTTGTTTTGAAAGAAATCATAATACTACATTCATTAAGTGGATAGTTGCTAAATGCTATTGTTCAAACTAGAAGCTGAGCTTAGTAGTACACCTTTTTATTATGTATGGACATATGAATTGCGGCCCATTTGAATATGAGAGATTATTAAAACGCATATGGGCTAGTGTCACAATGCCTTCAAAGATGTATAGATATCTAGTCTCTAAATGATGTTCCAAGATTAAACATGCAAAAATCACAACAACTTCCCAACCTTGTGACATTGTAACATATACTATCCTTTTTTTTAGTCATCAATCCCTTCAGCATAGTATATTCCGTATTAATCCTTCTAAATTTTAAGATTTAACATCCATTCATCAGTAATAATACATAAGAATATACCATCAACCATTTAAACACATACAAGAAATATTCACTTCCATCATTTGACACTAAATAGTTTCCCTAATCTACAGCAACTACATTGTTCCTCTTGCTTCCCAAAAGCCTCTTCCAGATTTATGTCATTGTGTAGCTCAAACTCTTCATTGTACTTCAAGCACCCATGTTAGATCTTTGAAATTTGTGTACAGCACATGCATACTTCATTTTGAACCAATATCTTACTAAAGACCTCATTGATACTCAAATTAGACACTTCTATGCGTACTCGTGTCCAAAAATGGTGCACAAGTTCTAGTAACACAACAGCTTGTTCGACAATATCGATTGTTGGTCCTCTCTCTCAAGTGAATCAAATGAACAAATATACTAGATACCCAATTGCGTCACAAGCAAAGCCTTAGTTCAAAATATTTCCAAAAATTAGATCACTACTACTGTTAACTGCATTTTTTGATTGAAAGGACAAAACTTAGCATTCACTAGCACCTTCTATCACAACCAACAAACATTTCATCTTAGAGACTTAGACTAGCATCCAAATAGGATGGTCTCAATGACCACCATTAATAGAAAGTTAAAATAGATTTCATTTCCATTACCACAATGCCATTAGATGGCTACACGTAGGGTGGGGTTTGGAGTGCCAAATATACACAGTCTTACCCCTATTAATGACAAACTAACAAATAGGTTGTTTTTGATTGAGCCTAAGTAGCAATCGTCCAATGCAACTTCACATAAATAAGAAGTGCATATAATTTAATGCGTCATTTTAAGAAAAATACTCCTTCCCCCTCCACCTATTAATCTCTTTCCCCATCGAAATAATGTAGTGATAGTTGCCTTACACCTCCATCAAAAAAATACTTAAACTGAAGTTAGTGGAAGATATGTAGGGACATAAGCATTATTAAAATATTAAAATGGGGATGAAAAAGGTTAATTTTGTCCAAAATTTATGTTTTAAATAGAAAGATTCTTAATAGGAACAACAAATGGAACAACCCAAAATGGCAAATGGGAACTTTAAGGAACAAAGGGAGTATAATTTTCACCTTTGTTTTTGTTATTCTCGATTTTATTAAACCGACTACAAATTTCTACAGATATGTAGGGACATAAGCATTGTTTTTGTTTTTGTTATTCTCGATGTTATTCTCTGAACTTATGTAAGTAAAAACTAGAAAATTTTCACCAACCTAACTGAAATGAAAGAGTTTAGGATGTGTTTTGATGAAGAACAAAAAGCAAAAACACAAGAAAAACAAAGCAATAATAATGAAATCAACAAAACACACAACAATAAAATTTATAAGGTATTCTGGATACCTCCCCCTCACATAAAGAATGATATCATTAATAATTTAACAATACACCAATGTAACAAACTCTTTCAGACTTGAGAACAACCTCTCAAGTATAAAGATCTCGCCTTTAATGGAGATCACACTCGATCTAATACAAATGGACTCAAGGTTTCCAGAATCCCATTTTCCCTTGTATTAGCCTAGTCTCTTGTATTTCTAATGATGATTTAGGCCTACTTATATAGCCCAAAAACATTAGAACAACCCTAGAACAAGTACAAAGATCAAAACAGAAAGTCGTATTTGACCCTGCATCAGGGTGCTCAGACGAGCATCGTATGCGGTTGAACGAGCACCATGTTCAGATCATTCTCTTGCTTACTCGATCACTAGTGCTTCGTTCAAGGCACCTTCCTTCCCCATCCTTGCCTCATTCAAGGCATGAACCAAGGCACTTGTTGTGAACCTTTTGCCTTGTGCAAGGCATCTTTTTCCTCGTTCAAGGCACTCCATTTTCACTCCCTTGATCACATCATGGAGTGATTCAAACCTCAACCCCTCATACTTCGTTGCACACATATCATCCTTCTCCAAAGTCCAAGATAAGGCATGGGCTATGAGATGATCAAACTCATCTCCTACACTACAAGAATTGGCACTTGCTCTAACACTAACAGTTCATTGATGTTGATGTATCACAATCAACAACAGAAGTAAAATCATCATTAGAAGCAGTGATATCTAATAATTCATCGAGGTCATGCTTGGAATATAGAAATAATTCAGAGCGTGAAAGGATTAAGGAAGGCATATAGGTAGAAGCAACTTAACTGCTATTGCTAGCTCGATACTTTGGAGGAAGATATCATTAACATTTGGGATTCAATTTTCTCCTTACTCTAGGAAGAGATAGTTACCCTATAAACCCAAAATTCAACTTATTGAATAATCTAAATTCTAAACTCCTCCAAACCCATTTTACATGAATTGCTTGATTTCCTCCCTTTACCCCAAAAATCACTCTGAGTTAAACATGAACAAAACACAATTTAGCTGAATACCTTCGGACCCACATACATCATTGTGGGAACAATTTAAAAGAATATTTCCTTTACAAATAATTTGTTTACAATATCAGTTCAACCCATTACAAATAATTTGTAAAATCCCCTCTCAACTTTAATCAACTGAGATTCTAGGTAAACCCCAAAAAAGCAACATACTCAACCAATCATTATGAGCAACAAATTATATTAACTAATTTACACAAACCCAAAATTCAAATTACAAATCAAAACGGAAAATGGGTTAAATGCAACAAACACATGACTTGAGATTATTATCACATGATTATAAAATTGCAATTACATAAACCATATTGAAAATTCAAATTAAACGATAGATAAAACGTAAAAAAAGGCGTGATCAAAGGATAATAGGCAGAATACGCACAAAAACAGGAGGAGGAGGAGGAAGAGTGGTAACTTCAGCATCATGTAGATGAATCTGAAGGGGAATTGCCCCTTTCCATACATAATTCAAAGCATCTGTTTCTCTGCTACCCATTAATCCCTAAATTGTGTATTTCCCAATTCAATCTTCAAATATGATGATTGATGATTGATGATTAACGAATGATGAGTGATGAATTGATGATTGATGATTGATGATGGTTGAGAGTTTTTTGGGAGTTAGATGCAACAAAGTCTATGTAATTGTAGTTGTGCTTGTGGGCTTATTTTGAGTTCAATCAAGTTTAAGGTTTAATTTATTTTTGTACTCCTATTAAATTAGACCCTACTTATTTCGAAAATTTGAAATAGATAGGATTTTTAATTAAAAAAAACGCATGATAAGATTCAAATTAAACTTATTTCAAATATAAACGCTTGGTACCCCAGAGCACAGGTTCGGGTCTGTTTGCACTTAGTAACTGCGAACAGTAATAAACTAGTAAAAAAAATCAAGTGTCTGTTCGACTGCGAACATGTCAAACAGGGTCAACATGCTGATTTTAAGACAAGAGTTGTTCGCACTTAGTAAGTGCGAACAGACTGAAAACCAAAAACAGGTTGTTCGCTGTTAGTAACAGCGAATAGCCTGTTTCAGTTTTTCAGTCTGTTCGCACTTACTAAGTGCGAACAGCCCGAACCTAAGGTTTGCGGATTACACGCTTAATTTTAGATAAAGTTTGATTATGATCTTATTGTATACTTTTAATTGATAAATAATCTTATTTATTTCAAATTTTCACTTATTTCGGTTTTGTTGACCTTATTTTTACGGAAACTTTAAATATACAAAATCAAAAAATATATAATATAATAATTAATAATATAAAATAAAAAGAAACAATTCTTAAAAAAAATTACCCACAAAATTTGATTTTGGCAAAAATTAATTTTTACTCTATTAAAAAGACTACCTAATAAGATATTTTTTTTTGTCAAAACTACCAACTATCAAATTTCATCTATTCAACCCATATATGTCATAAATCATCTTAAATTTTGATAAATTTTTTTTGATCTTTTATTCAATTTTGTGTTCAGTTTATTTCAGCTTCATACATGTTAGTTCAATTTCTTTCATTTTAGTTCAAGTTATTTGTTTTCGTATAGCTCGATTGTTTACAGACAGCTAAATAAAGATTAATGAAGATTAAAGAAGCAATCATCATACAATCTAATTAAAAGAATGTAAAATTTCACGTGGCATTATCATAGGGATTTGCCATATGAAATAATTCTTACCTTATTTAACATCAACTTATTCTTATATCGTAATTAGATATAATCTGTTAAATTTTCTTGAAATATTATATTTTTGAATTTAAGAGCTACTCATATAAGATTTCCATTTAAAGTTTCTTAGAATATATAATTGTTTTTTATGTTGAAATATTTGCTAATTAATAAAGTTTTTAATTTCTAAAATATCTCAACAAGAATTAAACTATACATGATAATCAAAAGTTATTTTGAGAATGACAAAAAATATTACGATAACATTGTTGGAAGATAACCCAAATTTGCCTTGAAAAGTATGAGAGCTTTAAATAATACTCTCTCCGTTTTCAAATGTTCTTCCCATTCACTTTTTGCACAGTTTTCAAAGTAATTTTGAGCCTTAATAACTCTAAATACGTATTATAAAAAATTTTAAAAAATATATAATAAAAAAGAATACATTAAGACGAATCTAACGAGATATCACATGGATTTATTTTATCATCGATATATGTCTTAAAAATCTTAATCAAATTTCTCTCTCCAAAATAGAATATTCTAAACGGGAAGAACATTCGGAAACAGAAGGAGTACTTATATTAATTAACGATCAAATTTTTTCATTAGAAGCACTATATATTCTAAAATTCTCTACCTATTTTATAAGAAATATTATAATTTTATATTGATACCATGTAATTGCATCTCTATTAAAAACTCCGTACATTGCACTAGCTTCTATACTATACTAGTACTCTTCATCATCCCTTTTTTGAATCCATTTAAATTTATTAGCTCTTATAAATTAAGCATCCAAAGTGTATGAACTAAGTTAACATTTTTAGAAGCTTTTTTATATCAAAGATTAATATACTCCATATTTCGTCTCCGAATCCAAATAAGACCTCTACATATCGTATTTAGATATTTTCCACAACAATTGACAAAAACGAACAATGAAAACCTATACAACAATGGGTTTTTTTTCATATACTAGTTATTATATCATTTATTTTCAAGTAAGTTCATTTCTTTCTTTATTATTGTCTTTTATTTCTTGTTATTTAATATTTTTAGCTATCTTATACATGTATAGTATCTATGTTTATTATGTCTTTTTAAATGATTAATTTTAGGAAAATTACTAGAGTAATACAATCTTTTGTCTATTTCCCTACAATAATACCAATTTTTAATTAACCAAGAATAATACGAATTTAGGGGTGTTCTCATAGAATATCACTAACATGTTAAAATCAAATTATATGAGATTATATGAAAAACAAATGGTAAATTAGTTAATAAACTAAAGTTGGTATTATTCTAGAAAAAACTGATCTAAGTTGGTGTAATTTATGGTTATCAAAAGTTAGTATTATTGTGTAGAAATTAACAAAAAGTTGTATTATTTACGATAATTTTTTATTAATCATACGAGCAGTGTGTAGATCTTTTTGGGCTAGGATATCCTTATAATAAACTATAAAAAGCGTGTAAGAGATTGTAACTGTTCATATTTTCTAAATGAACAGTAAAATCACTGTTTCTCCTTTTGCTTTCCCGTTGCTTTCTTCTTGGCTCAGTTCCACTGCTTTCCCTTGCTTTCTTCTAGGCTCAGTTCCCCTCATCACTTTTTTCCTTTCATTTCTCTCAGTGAGCATTTCGATCTACAGGTAACTTGATTTAGGGTTTGTCAAAGTTCTTCTCCATCCAAAGGTCCTCTTGATTCATCTTTATCTTGTTGATCTAAAGCGTGTATGTTTTTTTCTTCTATTTTTAAAATTAGGGTTTTGATATTCTTGATTGATTGGAATCTTAGGGGTTTTGATTTATTTTTACAGTTCTTGCCTTAACGTTTTTGTTTTGATTCATCTTTATCTTGTTGATCTAAGGCGTATATTGTGGGTTATTGTCATTGAGTTGAGTTCGTATGATTGACTATCTTGTTTGAATCTTAGGGGTTTTGATTTATTTTTACAGTTCTTGCCTTAACGTTTTTTGGTTGGTGACTTTGTGTTTTAGGGGTTAAATGAAGTATATTGTGGGTTATTGTCATTGAGTTGAGTTCGTATGATTGACTATCTTGTTTTCTCGGTTTATTTTTGTGGGAAATACTGAATTTTTGATGGGTTTTTTTGTAGGTGGAGGTGATGTTCTGTACCCAGAACTGTGGAAGGCTTGTGCAGGTCCATTCATAGAAATTCCACGTGTTGGGGAAAGGGTATACTATTTTCCTCAAGGTCATATGGAACAAGTATCTTTCATTTTCTAAATTTGGGGAGTGACTGCAGTTTAATGATTCAGAGAAACGCCTTCTTGCGTGGGGTTTTGGAGCATGTCCAATTGATGGTCCAAGTATCTCATTGCTTCAACTTGAATGGGAGCAGTAACTACTATGAGGTGCTAATTATCTACTTAATTTTTTTCTTTGAGCAGATTTCCAGTGTTGAACCTTAGATGTTCATCTGTTCTAAGGTTGAAGGGATTCAAGGAATCATGACAGCTTAATGTTTCACTTGATGGGCCAACTCTTTTTGGCGAGTTGTTACTATTGATGCGTAACTTTATAAGAAGCGCTTATGTTTGCAGAGGTTGCCTTGAACCAATTGAAATAGATGATTTTGTCATTGAATAATATGAATATGTTGGGGAACTAATTCGTCCACGGGTATATGCCATCTCTTCTTTGCTTTACTGCTACATCTAATTCATTGCATTTATTTTACTTTCATAAGATAGTCTCATCCTTCTATTCCTCGGTTATTGGAAAGAAAATTAGTCAAGACTCAAGAGTAGAACTGGAAGCAAGAAAAATTTTGTGGCGTTTGATAATATGATTGACTCATTAACAGCTTCCATGATCATGAAGTGTCAGAAATTTTTTTTGGCGTTTGATATATTTTGGTTCTCACGATGAAGAATATTCAAAGGACAGAGGCATATAGGCAGTGAAGCTAGCAACAAGTTAAGCTTAGGTGATGGTTATTAAGTTGACATGATATTTTTTAAGGACAAGAAGTCATTCTTTTCACCACTCACATGTAGCCACAAACTATTTGATAAATTGGAGCTTGTACTTAAGACCTACACAAGAGGAGAGTTGACTGAAGACAAACCCAATGTTGTTCCATTCTAAAACCAATTGGTTTTAGGAGTAGCTCATCAAGTATATGTTAGTTATCTCTCTCTAATTATTCGATGTGAGATCACATGTGGGTTATTTTCCAACACTGTTCTTGTATGACCGAAGATGACTCCTTATAATATGGGGCCAAGGTTCAAGAATAACCTTTTATTTTCCAATCATCACATCTTTTAGAAAGCATTGATGATTCATACGACTTAATTACGCTTTGTTTCTGATTGTTATATATATTTTTGATGTGAAGAATGTAAAAGACATTTAATTTCAGTATGATTGTGTTATTTGGTGTTTTTATGAGTTTTCTAACTGTTGTGTTTTGATGGTTTTTACATTTCATTATTTCACTTATTGGAGTTAATACATGGGAAAGAGTTGTAGCTTCTCAAGTCTAACTTCATGTTATTGTCAAAAGTTTTTATTGCATTAATAAGGATGATCGAGAAGAGCAACTGTTTTTGGACATTTTCGTACCTTTTTTTGTGATTTTTCTCTTAGCTTATACTACTTATCAGTATTTTAAGACAACAATTAATTTGGTTGTGCTTTTAAGTTATTGTTTTTGCTTTTAGTTTTTTGGATTTTGGGTTCATGGGTTCTTGTTGGATTATTACATACTTTACATTTTACTTGTTCTTGGGGAATTTTTACTTTCATTGCTAAGCTGAGAGAAAATTACCCTTATTGATGAATTGTGCATAATTTTTTTACTAAACTTGAGGCTATTAGTCATTACTAAGCCCTTTTTTATACACTATGGTTAAGGTGCTTTATTTCTATCTTTTCCTTTAGGAACATTTCTAGATCATCTGTGAAGGAATTTGTTGCTCCTAAATTGAGTCTACAGTCAAATTTGCATGAATTGTATGTGATCTTTCATTCATTTGGGTGTTTTTTTGTTTTTGGTTTAGGTTAGGCTTATTTATGCTTTATCTATTAATTTCAGACACTTTCTTGGGAATAATTTGATTGACATTATTCCTATAGATATTGGCAAATTAAAGAACCTTGAGGTTTTGGATCTTAGAGCAAATGATCTACCTGGGCCAATTTCATATGGAATGGAGAATTTTAATAGCCTTCTAAAAATTTATGAAGTCATTTCGTATAATTGTTTGTGTTAGTTTCTTATGTTTTTCTAAAATTAGTTTCTTATTTTGCCCTTTTGTTTGTAGGAACCTTCAGTCTAATGGGTTAATGGGATCGATACCTCCTGAGCCTGGCAATTTAAAAAAAACTTCAGAAGCTTTACTTGGACTGAAATAAGCTCAAAGGATCTATATCTGGGGCTGGTACCGCCGATTTTACCGAGACTATGCATGAAATGTAAGCATAATTTGTATTGGAAATTCTAGGTTGTACACTTGTAGTTTCTAGAAAAATCTATGATTTATCCTTCAATTAAATTAAATGTTTTGCTTTGAAATTTCATCAAATGTGAGACACAAACTTGTACTCTGTATAATTCATACTACAAAATCTAGGACATTATTGGTTGATTGTAAGTTATTTACTATGTTAGTGCAAGGTTTTTGTTGATGGTATTAGCATGAGCTCATATACGAGCTGTCAAGTTCTTTCTTATGCTCAAGTAGCAATGTAACCTACTGTACGGTAATGTAGTCCTAGCCTCTAAGGTAATGCTAGCGACTTCCCTTGAATGTATATGTACATTCTTGTTGGTGAACTAATGCTAGCTTCATATAGACTCATTGATGCAAGATTGGTCATCGTCAACATCTAAATCACTGCCCAATGAACTCCTCGTCTGCAAATTAACACCATACAATAGAACTTTAACACAATTCTATCTACCACAATCTAGCACCAATAAAATAACAAAAGAAATCCAATTACATGTGTGTGTTAATTTGACTATTTATGTTGATTTACCACTACATTCTAGAAGAGCTAAGATTGACATCTTGGAATTTATGAACTCTTTTATAGAAGTACATAGAATTGGTAGATATTACAAAATTTGGATCAATTACTTTTGCATTCAAAAGACAAAGACACAAGTTTGTTGGTTTATTGTTAATGATTTCTTAAATTTTTATTTCCACACACGTGCAATGTCATTTGCATATATTCTTCTCCAAGAGATTCGGTTTACTAGAATTTCGCATACTGTCATCAAATCTGATAGTATAACTTGGGGTATGCACGCGGCCCCACAACTAGTTAGATGAAAGTTCTTGAATAAAATTCATTTCTTAATAAATGGATTGATATAATCTCATATAGTAAATTATTGAATAATGCTAGATTAAATGTCTAAAAACTAGGTTAATAAGCAAACATTAAGAAAATCTATCTAATTGAACTCTTATCATTAATAGCAATTTATCAATAATAATAGAGGAGTGTTCACCGGTCCAAACCCGAACCGGAACCGGTTGAACTGGAAGACCGAAATCTCGAATATGCTAAGATCGGAGACCGGACCGGTTCCATCCAGTCCGGTCCCGGTCTAACCCGGATTCCTTTCGGTCCGGATTTGGATTAGATCGAAAGTAATTTTTGATACCTAAAATAAATTTAAAATGATAGATTTTAAAATAATTTAGCAAATTTTTTTTTTTTGAAATAGAACCTGCAACATTATTATTCATCACAAGCTGCCAAAGCCAACAGCTCATGGGGGAAAGAATTCATACACAGTTTTTCAAGACCCGGACCCGGATCCCACCTAGCCACTAAGTGAGCCAACGAATTTCCTTTACGAGAAATGTAGCTCACACAAAACGCATCGAAGCAAGAAACAAGAAAGGAAATACGATCATACAACAAATGGATAGGAGAACAACCACTCGCACTACAGTTAATCGCCCTCATGACATTAATCGAATCCCCCTCAAGCTGCACCAAGCGATAAACCCAAACGAACGGCAACTTCCACACCAAAAAGAGCAGCAGTCGCTTCCAAAATATCAGAGGACCAAATAGCAACAGCACACCGAACCCCAGCTAAAAGAAGTTGTCCCTAAACACTATACCCAAACCACAACTAGAATGAGAGGGGACATAAGCATCTACGTTTATTTTGATCCAATTGGTCGACGGAGGATGCCAAACTTGGAAACGCAGCAACGGCTCAATAAATGAAACACTCGTTTTACAGGCATACGATTGGTATTCTTGAACCGTTTTGTGGAAATACGCCGTGAGAACAACCGCATCAATATCGTCATTGGTGAAAACCTGTTTATTTCTTACCAACCAAAGAGCCCACAAAGTAATTCAAAGAGATAGAAAATCCTCATGAGAAGAATGATCATAAAACCAAGCCAAAAAATCAATAACCGATGAACGAGGAGCATTAGGGAGCAAAGAAAACAGAGATGATACCGCCCATACTTTATCATTCATAGGACAATCACAAATAGCATGAAGAATAGACTTCGAAGCCCAGTGGCAACGATCACAAATGGGCGAAGGCACACAATATCGATTAAAAAGAACAGATTTGGAGGCAAGAGACCCCCGGCAAGCTCGCCAAACGAAGTGACGGAGTTTCAGAGGCGCCGGCAAATTCCACACCCGCATCCAATATTTACACTCGTCATTATTCATATCACCCACCCCCGAACTCCCATGCTTACCCAACCAATAACCACTCTTAACCGTGTAAACACCATTCTTTGTGTACCACCAAAACTGACAATCCGACGATCTATTGGGAACTAAAGGAATAGAGAGAATGGCATTAACAGATTCATTATCAAACCATTGAGACAACGCGGCAACATCCCAAGCACCCGTCTCAAAATCGATAAACTCAGACACACGCACATCATCCCGCGGCTCCACAAGAAGGTTAGGCGGCGTAAGCATACTTCCACGAGGCACCCAATTATCAAAACAAGCACTCACTAAAGAACCATTCCCAATTCTCCACCCAAGCCCTTCAATCAAAAGAGATTTCGCCCCCCAAATACTCCTCCACGTGTAACTAGGCGAATAACCCCTATATGCTTCCAAGACATCGGCATTCTTGAAATAACGAGCTTTGAGAACCGCCCCCAAAAGAGGGTTAGCACCAGTCAAGATCCTCCATGTTTGCTTAGCAAGAAGCATCATATTAAAAGTCTTCAAATCCCGAAAACCCATGCCACCTCTACGCTTAGGAAGACTTAGATTCGACCAACTATGCCAATGAATACACCGTTTATCCACATTAGACCCCCACCAAAATTTGGCAAACATAGCATGGATGTCATCAACAAAACCATCCGGAAGACGAAAGATGCTCATCATATAAATGGGAATAGCTTGAATAACGGATTTAATAAGAACTTCTTACCCGGCTCGAGATAACAGTTTCTTCTTCCACCCTTTGATCTTTTTCCAAATACGATCTTTAAGGCAAGAAAAAATAACTTTCTTTGACCGGCCCACGATCGTTGGAAGACCAAGATATCTTTTATGACGATCAACCTCCCGAACCCCAAGAATCTCCACAATTTCCTGTCTAAGATGATGATTTACCCCTTTACTAAAGGAAATTTCGATCTTATCATAATTCACTTTTTGACCGGACGCTTTTTCATAAATGCTAATAATTCTAGCAACCGCCAAGCATTCCTGCACCGAAGCTTTCGCAAAAAGGATACTATCATCCGCAAAAAACAAATGAGATAAAATGGGCGCCCCCCGACAAATTTGAATCCCATGAATCGCCCGTCGCTCAATCCCTAAAGTGATCAACCGTGAGAAGGCATTCGCACACAAGATGAATAGGTAAGGAGATATAGGGTCTCCTTGCCTAAGACCCCTAGATGGAATCACACGACCACAAATCCGCCCATTAATCTTAAATGAAAAAGAAACACTGGAAATACAAGAAATAATGCGCCGTACCCACGAATCACTAAAGCCCATACCGAGCATAACACGCTCAAGAAAGCACCACTCAACCCTATCGTAGGCTTTGCTCATATCTAACTTAATCGCAAAAGCCTCCTTACCACCCACACCCCAACGCTTCACGCATGAAAAGCCTCAAAGGCCAAAAGTGCATTATCAGTAATTAATCGACGTGGAATAAAAGCACTCTGCTGCACCGAAATAATATTCCCTAAAAATCCTCTAAGCTTGTTAGCCAGAGTCTTAGAGATTATTTTATAGATCACGTTGCAACAACTAGTAGGACGAAAGTGAGCCACCATCCGAGGGTCCGAACACTTCGGAATAGAAGAAAGATCAACATATCCATTCCACCATGATTTCACTAAGTCAACCACATCATCACCAATGAGATCCCATAATTTCTGGAAGAAAATAGCATGAAAATCATAAACCTCGGGTGCTTTGGTTGGATGCATTTAGAATAGAGCCTCCCGTACTTCCTTGTAAGTCGGCTCCTCATCAAGAACATTATTCATCTCGTTACTCACCACACGATCAATCCCCTCAAGAGCTTCCGGACAACCAGTCGGCGAACTTGTAGCTAAGATATTCTCAAAATACGCCATAACGAGCCTCTCAATATCAACTTTATCAGTCCACCACTTACCACCTGAATCTTCTAAGCCACGGATCCTATTACGCTTCATGCGAGAACTAGCTTTATGATGAAAGTATTTGGTGTTACTATCCCCATCTCTAAGCTCATTGGATCTAGACCTCATATGCCAATAAGTCTCCTCTAACCTATGAAGATGATCAAGTTCAATCGACAAAGACTCACAAGCACCAAGCATATGAGCATACGGAGACATTTTTTGGGCTTTAGCAAGCTTCCTCTCCGTGACTTTAATCATACTCTTCACATCCCCAAAAGATTTATCAGCCCACTCTTTTAAAGAAAGTGCACAGTGCTCCAACTTCGCCTCAACCGGACTACCCAACATCTAATTCCAAGCCTTCAAAACAATCTTCTTGCAATCCTCACTAGAAAGCCAAAATGACTCAAAACGAAAAATCCTATCATAGAGCTCAGATTTACCATCCTCCGAATTTAAAAGAATTGGTGCATGATCCGATTTATAAATCGGAATGTGACGAACAAAGGCATTGGGAAACAGCGAAAGCCAACTAGGAGAAGCAAGAAAGCGATCCAACCTTTCACGAATAAAAGTCGACGGGTCCTTACCTCTACACCACGTAAAACAACTCCCCATGAAACCCAAATCAACCAAATTGCAAGAATCAATACAATCTCGAAGAGCCGCCATGTCTTTTACAACATGAGGGATACCGCCCTCTTTTTCCGCACCCATCAAAATCTCATTAAAATCTCCAAAAAACACATAGGGAAAAGAACAACTCTCAACTAAAGATTTCATAAGACTCCAAGTTTTATGCTTATTGGATTTATCCGCCCAACCATAAATACCATGAGCATACCATTTGCACCCAATACAATCATCATCCACCACAATAGAAATATGGTTTTTAGAATAAGAAACGAGACTAACATTATCATCCCTCCACCATAAACCCAACCCAACCGAATTACCGCAATTATCCACACAAAAACCATAATGAAACCCACACTTATTTCTAACCTTTTCCAACCTCCCCGCATCAATCATCGACTTAATGATAAAAACAAAATTCGGCTGTTCCCTCCAACACCAAGTGCGAAGGGCCTGAACTGTCGCAGGGTTATTAATCCCCCGACGGTTCCAACTCAATATTTTCATTTGTGTTCACGGGGCTGATCATTGCCAGTGCCCGCTACTAAAAATCCATGCTCAGCGTTATCATCTCCCACCAAACCAACCGACCCAAGACACACTCGTTTACCCCCAACATCAGCTTCCTCCATAGCCACATCGGCGCACGCCCCTTTCCTCTTAAAATTCGACAAGCTGGTACCCAAAGCAAGAGACTCCGTACGCCCGGTCAACCCTACATGAGACCCTGTATTCTTTCCTCTGGAACTCCCCGAGCACCGCCTCTTTGGCTTAATACATCTACACTGATCAGAAGATGTTTTACCAAAATGAAAAACAGGGGCATCAGGTTCAACGGGAGCCCTCTCCCCCACTCTATCCAACCCCAACACTCCATTCGCCCCATTACTAGCACAAGGCACCTGCCCACCACACAATAACAACTCATTGTACACTACTGGGACATCAACCAAATTTTCAGAGTGCACCAGTGGTTGATCATAATGCACCCCACCCACGACGTCATAAACCCCCACAGCTTCCTTATCCATCACCCTACACTCCACCTCCACGGTATGCACTGAACAATTATCAACATTCGAAGCCGACTGCGGTTTTGTCACAAAAAGATATTTCTTTAACCTTAACGCATCCACCTCCTCCTTATACCTATTAAAGCCCTTCCGCGGAGAGGCCCTAAGATCCATACCCCAACCATACCCAACTTCTTTATCTTCATCCGACACCACCGTACAATCTTTTTCGGTGTGACTCATCAAACCGCACAAGATACAGAAAAAAGGTAACCTTTCGTATTTGATGTTAACTTTAACTATAGAATCTCCTCTAAGCTTTATCATCTGAAACCGACGTAAAGGCTTTGTAACATCCACCATAACCCGAACCCGACAAAAATGGTTAAGAGCCAAAAAATCCTCCTCCACTTCTATAACCTGCCCAACCGACCTTGCAATGGCACTAATACGCTCCTCCGATCTGTACCCAAAAGGCACCTCATATAACCGAATCCAAAACGGCGAAAGGTTCAATACCATATCCACAGGAATAGAATCTTTATCCATTTCTTGAAGCACAAGCAACTTATTTTCAAAACACCAAGGACGCCCCATCAAAATCTTCTCCCGATCTTTCCAATGAAAAAACAGGAATAAAAATAAATTTACCCCTATTGATCGAATAACCACCCCATTCTTCAACGACCAAATGTGTGATAACGTTCTTTTGACAGCATCAAAATTAAGCGCCTTCTCCGTAAGAACTCGACCCACCAGTCGCAGTGAAATCTTATCATCCAAAGACTCCTCAAAACCTACCGCAAGATCAACGACATCTTCTTCATTTTTACTAATTTTCAACTTGGAGCAATGCTCGACTAACTCATCCGCTATGATAGTATCCAAGAAACTACACAGGAGAGAAATTCTCAAAAGAAACTTAGAGAGAGGAGAGCCCTTACTCAAGGAGAGAGAAGGGGACTTAAATTTGAAAATGTGGAATTAATTGGCAAAATAATTTAGCAAATTAATTATTATAAAATTAAAATATTTGAATTAAAAAATTATTTTGTGTTGGAAATAAAATATTTAAAGTGCTCTAAATAAGTATATACATAATAATCGTAAATATTATTCCCCTTCAAAATCACTTTTATGTACATCCAGTCTCATCCGGTCCAACCCGAATTTTTTCGGGTTTAGACCGGACCAGACCGAAACCCTGAATTGTGAATAAGTAAGACCCGGAGACCGGACCGGTTAAAGTAATTATTCACAATGAGATGGATTAAAGTAACTAATAGCAATACACTGAACTTGGATTTGGAGCACAACAAAAAAATTAGGGCATACTAGGATAGAAACCCGTATAAAGTACGGATTTTTAAAAACATTAATATTTTAATGAAATTTTTGATTGCAAACCATACTTCACATCTTTTCTAAAATACAAAATTGTAATCATGGTAGTCTAACAATGTAAATGACTGATTTAATGATCAATTAATTGAATTTTATATCATTTTAGTTTTAAATAACAATTCATGGAAAAAGGGGTTATTTTGTACTTCAAGTAATTTCCTAAATTGTTGTATAATTTTATACACAGTTTAATTTTGCAGTATAATTTTCTAAATAGTGTAATTTCAATTACATGGAATAAATGTGATTTATTCTGTATTATAATTTTCTACGCAGTGTAATTCCAGAATCTCATCAGGCAATATATAATTTCTACACAAAATATTAGATATTTCCCATTATAATTTTCTAAACAGTGCATTTATATACGAAATGTATGAGTTTTTCCAAAAATATACATTTGTATATATGGTAACTGTAAAAAAAGCAAATCAGTCAAATTTCATTAATACTATCAAATAAAAAAAAGACAAATAACATGCTTACAATCAAACTTTCTTTCTGCTATTATACAATAAAATTAATAGAATGTAGAATATACCCATGTTAAATAAGTAGAAACACAATATTGTAAGTACCCACATAGACACTCAACAAGTTACAAGACTATACTAGATAAATGCCAAAGAAACAAAATTAAAGTTAAATTTAGAACATATATCACGAAATTTTGTGTGCTAAGCACGAACAACAAAAAAGAGTGTTTCTTGAAGTTGCCTAAACAAAAAAAATTAAGGACAGGATCTCAAAAAGGAAGGAATACAACAACTCATGTCCATAAAGGAGAATGCGGTTAAAAAATTCCTCAACTCGAGAGAGATCGAGAGAAGTTTTTGCAACATATAAAATTGAGTGACGCTAAAACTAACTCTGCAAGTTTGCATCGTATCAAGCAAACATGACTCATAAATATAAAATAAAAACATAAATAAAGATAAATAAATAGCCAGAAAAGAGTAAAAACTAGAGAACAAGAACACCAACAAGTAAGCGAAAGGGAATCAGTAGTCTAAAACATGAATAAAGCGTCTCCAACTAACCCTAGCTTTAGTTAGGTCCTCAAAGAAGTGTAGTTCATACAAGCCAACTTTTATTTGCTCCTCTATTATAATTATGCATCAAAATAATGTTAAATTATGTTTTTGTAGCGAAAGTTGTAGATTTTGGCCATTGGGTCAATATTATTTAAATAAAGCTTTGGAAATGAAAATAGAAGGAGAAACATTAAGGAAGAAGGAGTTGTAAAAGTTATCAAATATGTATTTCTATCTACTGTCCATTTTTTGTACAAGTGAATGAAAGTTGAAGAGGAATATGACAATGAAGAACAAAAATGAGAAAGAAGAGACAAATATACAATTTTAATTTTCTTTTTTAATAATATTATTTTTAACCAGTTGTTCAAGTAAGTGTATAGGGGAGCCCTATTGAATAATGATGCAAATGTCAAATTTTTGTAAGATAAAGAAAAGTTGAGATTTTTAAAAGTCAATTACTTAAAGAGGTGCTCTCTTGAGAGACCGTCTTTTGTAAAGATGACTCTTAAAAGTTGAGCCCAAATTTATATTTAGAGTTGTAACAATATATATTTAGAATTGGATTGGGCTTTTGAAAGCCGTCTTTACAAAAGACGGTCTCAAGTAAGAATTTGTGTTACCTAAATGAAAGATGATTAGAATTATTTTTTTTTATTCTAGTCACTTTAACTCATTTTAAATAAATAAATAAAAGGTATGTACATTTAAATAAATAAATTTGTTTATAAATAAATAAAAGGTATGTACATTTAAAAAAAAGGTATTATCCAATTATATTCTTTATTTTTTTATTAATATTTCTATATATATGGTCTTTATTCTATTTCTGATTCAGTTTAATTTTAGCTTTATATGTGTTAGTTCAATTTCATTCATTTTAGGAAAAATTGACATTAATAATCCAACCTTTTACTCATCAGCTGTGAATAATCCAACCTTTTGATTATTTTCTAATAATCCAATGTTTGCCCTTAGTTCGTTGTGAATAATCCAACCTTTATTTTAGTTTGCTAACAGCATACCCTATTATTACATATTATTAGTAATAGGGTATGTTGTGGGCAAATTTATCACAAAGGTTGGATTATTTAAAAATAATCCAAAGGTGTGATTATTCATAGCGAATGAGTGAAATGTTAGATTATTAATATCAATTTTTCCTTATTTTAAATCATGTCAGTTGCTTTTGTTTAGCTTGGTTGTTTACAAACAGCTAAATAAAGTCTAATGAAGATTAAATTTAAGTTTTGTCTCACTATTATACTTTTAATGAAATTTTTTAGTCCTTATTAAAATTTTTTAGTCCTCTTTAAACTTATTTTCCCCAAATAAGTGACATAAACATGTAATATAGATCACCTTATCATACATAATTTAAATTTAGCTCTTATATCTAAACTTATTATTCTTGTCTATTGAATTTAATTTTATAAATTAAGCATACAAAAGTGAATTATATACTACTTGTATTAGTTTGTACAAGGTAATTAAGTTAACATTTTTTTTAAGTTTTTGTTTTATCAAAGATTAAATACTATTGGCCCACAAGATCCAAATAAGATCTATGAGTATATTGTGATTTAGATGATTTCCATAAAAATTGATGAAAATGAAGAATGAAAAACCTATGCAAAGATGGTTATATATTCACATAGTGTTATTTTGTATCTTAAAAATACAATCACTTATGTATCAGATTGAGGTTCTTAATAGGATAACCTATATATTTTGTCACAAACTAGATGTTGAAAACTTTAGTGTCAATTAGTACATATCCTATGCGCTATAGTTATAGTAGAACATATAGAATTATACCTAATAGTCCAAAGTGTTTAGAAAACAAAACACAAACAATGATGTAAACCATGTAGCACAACCATATGTCGTGTAGCGCAATGTCTGTCATGCAGCATGACCAAATGTCGTGCAGTATGACGTTGACCAAATAAAATGCAAAAACCCATATAATTTTATCCGCCTGTCGTCCTCGGCTTAGAGTAGTGAGTATAGTCAATAGTGTGAGTAGACCAAAACCCAAAAAAAAACCTAATTGAAGCATAGTACTCTACTAGATTTGAAAATGAAAGGAAAATAGAGGAGAATGGAAAACACTAACGGGTAAAGAGGCAAAATAGCTTGCTCTCTCATCACCATCGTCACCTTCTTCATCATCAATTCATCATCATATTTCCCCCAAATTTTCTATCCCTAATTCTCATTTTATCTCTTTTCGCATAAAATGCCTTAGTTTTGATTAATTCCAATCTTCATCTCCTAAACTTTTCATCCTCTTTCTCTACCTCCTACTTCCTATTCCCAATTTTCGAGTTTTGGGGACGAATAATTATGCATAGAGAAAGAAATTCTCTCGAAGGGGGGTCGTCAAAAGCTGGAATTTTTGATAAAAAACGAATTCATGATGTTTTAGATAAGCATCTTGAACGAACTTCTCCTTCAACTTCTAGAGGATTTCCGACTAACCCTAAAGAGAAAGATTCTAGGGTTTCTATTCCGTCTACTTCCGCCAGAAAAACGCCGTCTGATTATTCTGGTTTAAACAGTTCTAAGAATCGCTTGGATGGTTCGTAATTCCTCTCTTCTTTTTTTTTTTTTCTAATTTTGAGTATCAAATTTTTTCTTTTGCTGCATGAGTGTTAATCTGTTTCGTTATTTTAATGGTTGTTTTTTTATTTTTGTTTGTATTATTAACATTCCTTATTCACTATATATAATTAGTTTGATAGGGCAATTGTGATTAATAATTGAATGTGATTTATCTCAAAATTCATCAACTAATGACAAAGTCAGCGTGAAACGTTGTTGAATGTAATTTTTTATTTAAATTTTTAACGTCACTCTTTTTTTTCCGGATCCACTCCTGTTTTTAGGCGTCTGTATGATAATGAAAATTGAAGACCTTACATAATGGTTTGCATAATATTTGGTAAATTGAAGCTTCTTTAATTGAGTAACAAGAGGATACTGTGTAATGAAAGGGGAGGTATTGACCTCACTCAAGGATCAAAGTATGAAGTTTAAGTGAGAGGTTATGTTGTGTTAAGTATAGGAATCAGATATGCATGTATGTGATGAATGACAATAATATAGTAAATAATCAAGGCAAAGATGTTAACGTGGTTCACCAATCTTGGGCTACATCCACCATCTAACCTAGAATAATACAAAACTTGAAGGAATTACAATGGAAATTAGTTCAACGAAATAGAGGAGCTAATTAGGAGGTGTTACATGAGCAAGAAGGAGGCTCTTAGATGTGAGACTTTGGTGCCCAAAAACTATGACTTAGGGTGAGTGTATATGTAGGAGGAATAAGGGCTTAAAGGTCACTATGGGACAGCAATACAAAAGCACAGAGGCAGCAGCTCACGATAAAACAGATTGTTGTTGGTCGCTCGACAAATTTCAACCTGAACTGATATCAATCAAAATTCAGTCAACCCAAAACCCAACTGAATCTGACTCGAATCCAAAAAATAACCGAATGCACAGTTGTAGGATGTAAGGTTCGAAGGGATAGATTTAACTTTAGAATCAAGAAGGAAATATCTTCACTTCCCCTTCCTTCAATTCTTCCTATTTATTTATCCAAACACTATATTAAAGACTGATTTATCCAATTGAAACTAAATAGAGTGGATACTTAGGGCGTTGTGTTGGTGATAAAGGAGGAAATGTAATCATAGTAAGAGGCTCTAGTGTGTATCCTTATTTTTAGGGAAGTAATTACTCATCCACTCACCCAACATAGGGTAATTATTACCTCCAAGGGCCCTGATGAGGATTTTATTTCCAGTTTCTCCAACTTTCATAACATAACCACCATCTTATCCTTTGCAATAAGATCTATTAGCAGCTATTTTCTTGAAAATAGTCTCAGTTGTTCAACTCCTTGTTATTTTGCTTAATTTGACCTTTAATAACTCCATCGTGCATTATCCTCAAGTGAAGAATACTCGTAGGGTGTTTTGGATTGAATAGGTAGTCCCTGTCCTCATCATGTTTGCATTATATTTGTTAGATACGTTGATGTCTTTGTTTTACAAAGAGAACCTAGGGGCAGTGCAAGAATAAAAAGACTTTAAGTTTCGATAAGGTGCAATCCGAAAGGTGCACAATAGGCATTAGACGCAACATAGGATGTGCAAAGGCCCAATGAAAATTTTAAAATTCTTGAAACATGTTTGTTTTCCTAAAAGTGCAGTAAGGCGCACAACATCAACCCCATTGTGCCTTAGTGTGCCTCACACTAATAAAACTAAGCTTGGTAGTAACTCAATTGGTTGTTGAAAATATGGAATATCTTTTGTAATGATCTTGGAGTAGTATTTTGTGGCCAGTTTGGTTCCAAAATGGATTTATGTCATTTTGCAAGGAAAGTTCCAAGTTGTGTTTTCCTTCATGATACTATTGTTCAAATGATAATAGAAGTTTGTGAAGGAAAAGAAAAACATAGAGGATGTAGATTCTTTCTATGCACATTAGCATGATGCTTTTTAGAGATCACATTTAAAGAAATGGTGCATCATGTTGTACACATTGAGATTTGCATTCCACTTGAATTGTTGACACCTTGAGTCATTAGAAAAAAATTGTTTCTCATCACTCAATCATTAAAACTCCTTGAAAATGTGTAAAACAACTACAATAACTCTTTCTTTGTTAATAAACTTCTTTGATCTACTTAGTAGATGATGCTTGCTATTTCAGTTAGATCAAATTCAAGAGATCAACCAAAATATTATGAGAATATGCATGAACAATGCTCGTATTTCTTGACCAACCAAAATAATTAATTGGGGATGTATGAAATATCATGAACACTTCTGAACCCTCTCTTTAGTTCACGATAACAATTCGATCACTCTTGGTCTTGCTGAAATCGAACTTCAACTTCACCACACTCGTGTGTTTTGAATAAAGGAAAGAAAAGCCAGTTAAACTCACAAATTTGAATTTTTTGTTAATAATTCTCTATCTCTCAAAATGGTTGGAGAAATAAGAAAGCTTAAGGTCTAAGAAACAAAGAGGAGTTGGCCTAACCCTTAAACACACCTTAAAAAAACTAACCCACATACCTAAACTAGATTTAAACATATGGGTTTAACTTCAATGGACTCAATCCTGCCTTATGTAAAATTCATCACCTTTAGGATGTTGGCAAAACCATGAAGCCTAATGACATTAAAATAATAAAATAAAATGTAAACTAAATCTGAGCATGTAATAATCATGACAAGTAATACAAGTACCGAATCCTTGCTTAGATGCAAACAAAGTGAAGCCCATAGTATCAAGTATCAAAGTGACGTGTTTGTCTATCCTTATTGTCTTCATATTTGCATCGTTTGACCCTTATTGAAAGAATTTTCCCACAAATTCCCGTCATTATGATATGGAAAAAGATCACCTGGATTGATTGTTGCACTTACTCTGCCGAAATCATCTTGTATATCTATCTTGTAAGCACTATCACTATAGACTTAAAGAACTTGAAAGGGACCATCACCAGCATGTGTCATCAACTTGTTCTTTTAGGGCCCCTTGGATTGAATGTAAATATTTAAGGGGTAAATGAAAGTTAAAGTAGGAAAACAAAGTTAGTTAAATAGTTAAAGGAATTTGATTGTTAGAGAGGTGGAAAAATTGGTTATAAAGTAATGGAAAATGGATAAAATAGCAATTAGTTTCCTTATTTTGGCTACAAATTTACCCTAGGGGAGAGTGGGGGAAATCTTTTCCTTCAAATGAGGGAAAGCATCCTCCTTTTTTATTCATTTTTTTAATTTACTCTCATTTGCACCTCTTATTACCTTTGTTGTATTAGTTTGACTTTTTTTACCCGCTTAAATATTTACTCTCAATCCAAGCGAGCCCTTAGAAGGAAATTTTTACTTTCTTAAATGTACCTAACGAAATCTTAAGGTTTGAATAGGTTGTTTTCGCCATCTTAGTGGGTTTTTTCTGTCAGATGCACTCAACCTTACCCTTGTAATGATAAAGAGGTTGTTCTTGCTTAGTCCTTGATTGCAAACACCATCAACAACTTCACAACTTCACATATATCCACATGATTTTTAGGCATCAGAATACAAATCATAAAACTATAATTCTTTAGCTTCACTTCAAAAATCTTCCTGATAAAAAAAATTTCTCATTCGTATGGCAATCCTGCTACTATGGAAGCTCTCTAATTGTTTTTCTCACCCCAAAAAATGTTTTCATGTTATTTCGCCTGTTATCATCCCATAATTGATATACGAATAGGTTCTAAAACGAGCCATTGCACTTTTCCCACTTTGACCCATTGAATATCTCACCTTAAACTAGGGAAAAGGTGAGATATTGCCTCGGGCTTCTGAAAAACTGGTCAACATTTGTGATGTTGTGTTTGTTTATGTTTAAAGTTCCACATATGAATTTGATGTAATTCATGGTCATTTTACACTCATCACATATTGTTAGGATATTTTTCTATTTTTAGGTTATCTCTACGAAAATTGAATTTATTTGTACTAGAATCATGTGGAAAGTTACTAGCTTTTATGAGAAAGATTAAAAGTCATTTTTTAGAATTTTAAGGATCATCATCATGTCATTTGGAAGAAGGCCCATGGAGGAAGAGAGAGAAGATAATAATGCAATAAGGAGGTTTGCTTTGTGGCTGGGATAAAAGAAAGTTAACCCAAAATAAAGTTGAGTAAGTGAAAGCAAATAGTTAGAGAGTGTGCTGCACTTAAAGAGAGAGAATTTTGGAAAGTGTGTCAACATGTTTATTTAGTTTTGAAAAGCTCGACTAGGCAGGCACCTTGGGCGGGCAATGGATGAACACCTTTATAGGGTTTGCTGAGGCGAATCGTTAAGGCAATCTCACGCTTATAGCACATAAGACCACTGAATCAGAGTGTCTATGTCAAATGCATTAGAGCACCCTATGCTCTTGATTTCAAAAGAAGCCCATTTGAATTGTCAAGTATATTTTTCTTCTCTTGTGTATTTTTCTTTATTTCTTTATTTCTCTTTTGTGATTTTGTGATTTTTGGCATTTTTGATGTTTTAATATAATGTTTTCTATGGGTTTTGAAGCACCTCATACTAAAAGTGCTGCCTCACGCTCTTAAATGTTAGTATGTCTGATTGTTGCTTGCTCGCCAATAGAGCTAGTTTGGGTGCCTTAATGTTTTTTTGTTCAAAAATTATTTCATACAGTGTCTTCAATAGGGGGGGTTTTGATTGTAGCACAAAAGGTGAAAGAAGGTGTGACTTCCAAAATATTCTGAAGCTCTTTAGTTTTACTATTTTTTTTAATTATAGTACCTCGTAGTAAGTTTAGCACAAATGAGATAGTGAGAGCCACTACAATGTTAGAAGAGAAATAAATCACTCTAAGTGGATGATTCAAATACTTAGGGTATATATTTTAGAGTAGTAGGAACATCCAACAACTGACTCATAGAATTAAGTATGGGTGGCGAAAATGGAACGCGACTACTTTTTTTTATGTGATCGTGGTGTGACCCAAAAGCTAAAAGGTGAGTTTAATTGAACGATCATTAGTTAGCTCTACTATATGGATTAAAATGTTGGGCTTTTAGAAATGATCATAGTCGTTAGATGAGAATAGCATAAATGGAAGTGCTTTGATAAATAAGTAGGTTTATCTTGAGGGATAGAATTCGATACAAAGATATAAAAAAGGGTTTAAGAGTTTAAAATATTGAGGAAAAGATGAAAGAGAATTGTCTGAAATGGTTTGAGCATGCGCAAAGACGAGGTATTAGAGAACCAGTAAAAAAAGTAGAAAGTTAGAGCTTCGGGGAACTAAAAAGAGGTTAAGTAAGAACGATGATGATCTGGAGAGCATGATCGGAAAAGATATGAAGGATCTTTACTTATAGGTTAAGATGTAGAAAAGCAAAAAGAATGGAGAAGAAGAATTAATGTGAATAAACATTGGAAATGATATATTTGTTTAATGTCGGCAGTCCCAATCTTTTGGAATTAAAGCTTTGTCATTGTTTTAATTGTTGTTTTGTTGTATAGTAAGTTAGTAACATTCAATAGTAGCATTATTAGCATAGTGATCCATGAGCAGTCCAATCTATACACCTGACAGTTACCGCTGCCCATCGATAGATTGTCATTTGCCCTTTTGATCAAGCCTTCTTCCACCTAAGTTTGTAATATGAATTGCTAATATTTTTGTTTTCCCCGTGATGTGGTGGTTGAGTGGTTCGGATTTATCATTAACAGTTATTGGATCTGAGTTTGTTATTTGCTGTTTGTATAGTTAGTTGTGAGGACTATGTGCTTGAAATTTTGGTTTCAATGAGTGATGATTCTTTTCTATTTTTAGATGAGTCTGAAACGGACAGCGAAGAAACAGATGTTAGCGGTTCTGATGGTGAGGATACATCATGGATTTCATGGTTTTGCAATTTGCGAGGAAATGAATTTTTCTGTGAGGTTGATGATGATTATATCCAAGATGACTTCAACCTTTGTGGTTTGAGCAGCCAAGTTCCTTATTATGATTATGCACTTGACCTCATTTTAGATGTTGAGTCTTCTCATGGTGAGTCTATTTTTCCTTATAGGTGTTTTTTTTTGATAAATTTAATATTTTTTGTATATGGTGATATTTGGTTTCTTGAGATATGCTGTGTAGCTTGATCACTTGTTAAACTAAGCAGCTTGTATCTTAGAAATAGCTGACTAGGGAACAATGGTCGATTTAGATATAAATTCTTATTTAACCCACGGGCCACATGGCATGTTTTAGCTCGCAGTTATTAATGGAGTAAACTTGTTAAAGTCATTTATCAATGGATTGTTTCGTTTTTTGTGGATATTCACTCTTCGTGATGGAATTTAATGTCAATATGTTGTCTTTGTAAGATTAGACCTTGGGAACCTAAATGGGAATGAAATGCTTATTTTAAATGGTGACTTACAATGCAAAATCTTCACTTCCAGTTGCTATTTGCTAGTTTCATGCCTAAGAATGAACTGCATTGTTTACCCGTACAAGTGTACAACAATGTTCATGAAATGATGGGAGGAAGAAGAAAGATTGGCAGGAGAGAGGAATGAAAAAATAGCATGGGAATAGTAAAGGTTTTTGAGGTTACCGCAACTGTAGTTGTAATAACCATAAAATCATTAGTATTGACCGCAAAAGTAGTTTTGCAACCATTGCCACAATTATGACAGCATTCGAGATTTTGCACTATGGTTTGTATTCCTACTTCCTACCTGTATAATCACATGACCAATGGAGTGTTATATCCTATACAATAAGTCAATAACTTCAATAGGTTGCCATATATGCTCCTTGCTCTCTCTTACATAATAAGATCTTGGCTAGTCAGTATTGCAATTCTTTGAACCCGTTTTGTGATATACTTTTTGACTTAAAAATGGGATTTTTCTGAGCTTTTTTTCTGAAGAGAATTTTGTATTTACTTTGATTTAAGTGATTTCACCAGTTCAGTCTAGTTCCGGACCAGAAACCTTTAGGAATGAAGAGAATTAATCATTGATTATTTTATTAAACTTATTCCCAACCAAAAAAACCCTTTCTACTGTTAATCTCTTTTGATTTACCCCATTGAAAGCTTTTCTGGGAATTAAGGAACCAACAAAAAAGCTTGGATCAAGTTGTATTTTCTTGAAATGCTAGTGAACTTGTTTTAAGAGTTCTGTTGTTGAAGGCCTTGCTCATAACTGAGGGAAAATGATTTTAACCAGTTTGTTGCAGTTGTTCTTCAATCTCTTGGGATCATCTATTAAAGCTTTGGCATTGATGTTGTGATGGTGCAGTTTTATAGTGGCAAAAACAGTAGGATTTTTAAAGACCTTGCACAAAAAATTGAGAAATTTAAAATTGAACAAGTTTGGTGCACCCAGTAGCGGTACAAAACTGGGACTGGATTGGAGTTTAGAATGTAAACATTACTCGATCCAGATGACTGGTGTGACACTGATCTGGTTCATTCACTGATAACTACTAACGGTATACTTTATGCTGCAATCAGGACTTTGGCCTTATGAACAGTGTGTAAGTGTCTGCAAAGGATATTGAATTTGTGAGTGATTCTTTTGTGCGGCATACACCAAGCAGCCATTGTATAGGTCTTTCTTTAAGTATCTATTTCCTAGGAGCATTCTCACCCCCTCTTACCCTCTTCCTCTTAACCTCTCTTTTTCATCTCCTATTGTATTCTTTCGTATTTCTTACCAGTGTCTTTTCATCTCCCTGTTCCTACTTTCTCCATTATTTTAAATGTAAGATTCTGTTCGTCCAACTCCCCAAAACTTGCTCGGGTGGTAACTTAGTTGAGAGTCAATTAATGACATTGGGTTAATAAAATTGGGGGGTGGGGGGACACCATTCCATGTCTCTGTCTATTGATAACAACTAGAGCTGTTCAAAAGTGACCCGATCCGAAAACCTGACCCGAAACCGAAAGTAAACTGACCCGAAAATGCGTTCCTTTTTTAGGTTTATCGAACCGATAATACTCGAACCGAAGTTGTACCCGAACCGATTGACAATCGAAATGGAAAGCTGAACTCGAACTGTAACCGATTTTTGTAACCGACACATAATCGTTAACCGAGATTACCCGAACCAAAAAATGACCAACCCGAGTCATATCCGACCCGAATCATGCTCGAAAACGAACTCAATCCGACAAAACCCGAACAAATTTTAGATCGAATTGCTTTAAACCTGAACCAATTTTTAACATAGAAGTATGATAGACTCATATTCAATCATTTTATTATTTAATCTAATAAAGTGATATATATTTTAATAAATTAAATTTTATAAATACATGATTTCATATATTTAGAGTTAATAATCAATGGTCAATGTATGTTTAACTACTTTTAATCGTATTAGATGAAAATTGATAAAACTTTATAATTTTAATTTCCGGTCAAACAAATAAAAGTAACAAAGTAATAATGATCACTAGTTGATTTGCATTTTAACTATTTTGCTTTAAGTAAGGGGAATCTTGTCATCAATTAAAAAATGACTATTAACTTAATTTGATATTGACTCGATCGATAGTAATTAGTACTACGTAGCCGATAGTTATTAAAACCCGAACCCGATTTGTACTCGACAAAACCGAACCAATTATTAACCAATGACAACCCGACACCGATTAACACTCGACACGAACTTCAACCGACACCGAACCGATGCTAACGCGATAGCTCGAATAACCGATCTTCAACCGAATCGCGACTAACTAATCCGAGTATGACCCGTCGTGACACGCAACCGAAAAACAACCGAACCGAATGACACCTGTCCGAAACCGACCCGTTCACCCGAATGAACACCTCTAATAACAACCATCTTTTAAAGCTGTATTCCATTAGCCCTTGCATTCGTGAAAAAAAAATCAAATATACTCTTGGCCTTGTTATATGTTTCCGATGTAGAGAAAGTTGCCTTGCGCTCAAATATTCCCTCTGCGATTGCTCCTTATCTTTTTTGATCATAATATGTCAGGTGATATGTTTACAGAGGAACAGAATGAGCTGATTGAATCTGCAGCAGAAATGCTTTATGGTCTAATTCATGTTCGATACATCTTGACTAGTAAAGGAATGACTGCGATGGTAAAGATGTTTTTCTCTGTCCTTGTATTCCTCTATTTTCTTTCAATTTTCTTGACGCAGGAAGTTCTTTTCTGTTACCAGTAATATTTGCTATCCTGTGCAGCTAGAGAAGTACAAAAGATATGAATTTGGGCGTTGTCCTAGGATTTACTGCTCCGGACAGGCTTGCCTTCCCGTTGGGCAATCAGACATTCCACGATCAGGTACCGTGAAGATGTACTGCCCCAAATGCGAAGACATCTATTATCCAAGATCCAAATATACAGGCAGTATCCTTGTAGCTTGCATGCTAGATATATTTTCTAATTTATTACTTGAAATGTGTTACTACTTACTATGCAGTATGCAATACCTATCCTGTCTCTTGAGTCCTAGGGGTGTATACGAGCTGAGTTTTGCTCTACTTGGTTTGACTCGTTTGTGTGTTGAGCCGAGCTCTAATTCAAGTTGAGCTCACTCAAGTTGTATTATGACGGAGTTGAGGTCGAGAAGCTCACGAGCTAGGCAGGCTCATATAAATCCCCTGCTAACCTATCCTTGTTGCAGAGCATGTAGCAAATAATTGTGCATTGTTGTGTTTTGGACTTGAAATGTGGTTGTCGTCTTTGTGCATTCTTGATATTAAAAAGATATTGATGGTGCTTACTTCGGGACTACATTTCCTCACTTGTTCCTGATGACATATGCGAACGCAAAGCCTACAAAAGCAACTAAGAGCTATGTGCCAAGAGTATTTGGTTTCAAGGTCCACAAGCCCTGATGCCTAGCACTTCATGTCGCATTTCACTATGACGGGGAAGATCACTGCTTAGTGATGAATGATTGTTCTATTTTGGGTACGTATGCTTCAACTCTTTCAGGTAAAACTGCAGTGATGGTTTAGCGAATTTACAAACGAAATTTTAGGGACAAAGTTCCATGTACGGGGGTTAACAGATGAATTTTACAGTGTGCATGTAATTAATTTGTTACTCCCAATTTCTTTTGGTAGTCACTATTAACTTGGTCCCAATGGTTGCCTCCCATTTCCGATTGCTGTCGTCGATCAACTTTAGTTATTTAAAATTTGTATCATGGATGTGTACAGTGTGTACTGAAAATACTCAGATCCAAGACATTATATAACATGTTCATGTTTGTTGCTCAAATTCATCTAGACTGATGTCAGCTTCCTCGTCAATGAACGAAACAAGGCGAACCTTAGCTTGTTCAAGCGCAAGGCTTCAGCTCAAAATACATACTAGACAAATCTCATGGTGAGACGGTTTCAATAAAGAAATTTGATCTCATTTTGATATTTCAATGGTCGAACTGTTAGAAATCTTAAGAACGACTTTCTCTGTTTCATTTTGTTTGTTTCAGTCTGACAAAAATAATAGGTAATTTTATTTAAAGGTGTGACAATCGACAAGCAAATAGTGAAGTATAACGACTAACAAGCAAGTTAATGAGCTCTGATGGAAAACTCTTGCAGGAAATGAAGATGTCTTGTGCAAAAAATAGTATGGAAATATAAATTTTTGAAAAAAATCATCAAATTAAATAATGAAAAATATCTAGAAAATTATTTCATAAAAAAAAACATTTTTCCTTACCAACTATCCCTTTAAAGAAATTTAGTGATAAATTGACATTCTCAAGAATTTACTTTTGATAATTTTTTTTTTTTTATTTTGATATTGTATGAACGGACCTTTTGTGAAATGTACTACTGTCATCAACTACTATGACCATACATGTGAATGGTGAATTAATTAAAGTTTGTTCTAGAAATGTCATAACAGCCTATAGCTTTCTTTTTTAGTATACTAAATTGCCTATTGGAGAAATCTTGGTTTATTTATTGGGTTTTTAATCTATAATTATAAAATAAAAGATAGTGAATTTCTTATCAATTTTGCTTCATATGAATTAGATTTAAATTTTCTATATCTAATAGGTTAGAGATCCAATGTGTCTTTCTAGCTGTGTCCAATAGCAACAACCTTAGTTACATACACAAACTTTTTATAAATGGAAAAATCACAAGTATACCGTACAACACGAATCGGAGATGATCTCACGGTGAGATCATCTGTATTGAGTTAGACTAATGTACATTTACTATTTTAAATAAATATTTATAACCTTGATGTGATCACTTATAACGTGAACATAGAGAGAACGTGCGATACCTAGTTAGCTATAGTGGGTGAGGATGAATTTGAATCCGTGTTCCGGTGGGCGTGCGTGGGTACGAGATTTTACCCGCTATTGGAGGTGGATATGAAAATTTTAGGTGGGTATGAGTATGAAGAGGGTGTAGTGGGTAGGTGGCGGATAAGAGGTCTGATCCCCTTACAATGTACTTTTTTTTTATCTTATTGAAGTGTATTGTTCAAATAAAATTAGATATACAATTAAATTTGTAAGATATTGCAAATGTATGGAGCTCACATAACGCAAACATGGAGTGAACATGAGGTGGGTGTAAAGTCGATATATCTAGTTAGCTATAATGGATAGGGATGAGTTTGAATGCATACCCAGATGAGCAGGTGTGAGTATAAACATTTTAGAAAATTTGAAATAAATAAGATTATTTATCAAAAAAAGCATACAATGAGATCATAATCAAACTTATTCCAAGACTAAGCGTGTGATCCGCAAACCTTATGTTCGGGTTGTTCGCACTTAGTAAGTGCGGACAGACTGAAAAACTGAAACAGGCTGTTCGCTATTACTAAGAGCGGCCGATTACTGAAACAGGTCAAAAAGTCAAAAGTCAACTCAATCGGCCGAGCAGCCGATTACTTGGCTGGTTTTTGTTGACTCATCCTTTGTAAAGGCCCGCTGTTTGACCTTGTTTGACCTGTTCGCAGTTACTAAGTGCGAACAGACACTTGATTTTTTTTGACCAGTTTATTACTATTCGCACTTATTAAGTGCAAACAACCCCAAACCTGATATTTGGAATAAGTTTGATTATGATCTTATTGTATGTTTTTTTTTATATAAATAATCTTATTTATTTCAAATTTTCAACATTTTACCCATTATAGGTGGTGGGTATGAAATTTTTAAAAGGATACGAATATAGAGAGGGCATAATGCACACATGACATATCCGTCAATTTTATCATCCCTAGCCCAATTAAGAATTGGATTTCCAAAGTTATAGAAAACAAAATATAAGTGCACTAATTTTTTATTGGGGTCGATGTGAGACGACTTCAATTGGATTTACTCAAACTGTTTAAAAAAATTGCTTCATGTACAAGTGTAAATTCAAATTACATTGTTTGTGTTTTTTTACTCATGAACCTTTTGCATAAACCCGTCTCACGATGAGAGGGACTCATACATCAAAATGATATGGCATTGAGAATCCCGATAAATTTTTTGAATATTGAAAATCATAATCTAAAAATATTAAATTTTCATACCCTTAACACTCATAGCCATATTGTCAACTATTGCTTCAATCCATAAACTTTTGTGTAACAAAATCATTAATCAAAATGGATTGATTTGTAGTAGATGTAGAGCAAATTAATTAGACAGTAAAAATATTTTTTTTGTTTCAAATTTGAGCAATATTACTTCACTAATTTATCAGGTCGTTGCCTCAACCGCTTGTTTTTCATTTTTGTTATTCTTGTTTTATTTAGATTTTTTAGTTCCTCTCTTTCACCCAAAAAACTAATATACATTTTTTTTTTAATTAAAAAAATGACAATAAAAATATTTTTATGTGAGAAAAAACTCAATCGACCTGAACCAAGATCATTAGGGTCACCCTCCACTTTCAACACAACCCTCAAGCAGAAGAACCAATAGAAAGGGCAAACATAACATAAGATGCAGAACCAACATAGAACACCATCAGCTTAACACCTGCACCAAATACGGAGGAAGCATGGGAATCTCAAGCTAAAGGCATGGATGGACTTGGTGCACCTTCTATTTATGTTTTCTAGCAAAAGAATAAAAGAGGTAAAAGACAAATTCTCAAATAAAACGGTCTCACGGATAGACCATTTCTATGTAATTGGTCTATATACACTTATTATTCTAAAATAATCACTTATAACTTTAAAGTAATTACTTACAGTCTTAAAGTGGTCAATTAGAAAAATGAAATAATTATATGGATTTGTCTAATGATTAGACGATGTCATACATTATCATCATTATCATCATCATCTTACCAGTATATCCCGCTTATAGAATACTATGAACAGGGTTAACACGATCTCATACAAGATTCTAAAAAAAATCAACTTTTATCTCTTAAGCCAAGTTCATCTCTCCCAATATGAGAGTAATTTGGGGGATTGGGGTTGTAATTGAGGTTTAAAATGAGGGTAATGAATGAAAGGCAAAAATATGAGTTTATTTTATTTTCTTATTGTTCATAAAACTTTTTTGAAAAAAATCGAGATGGTAGTTGGTACTAGGTAGACTTAATGTAGGAGTAGTTTTGGAAAGAAATGAACAAATGTCATTTAATTTTAGAAAATTAAAGTGATTTTATTGCCTTAATAGGTGTTCAAATTATTCATAAAATATCTATGTAAAAATGGAATATTTTGTGTGAAGATATAGGGTAGCCCACCACCTATAGTAGCATGTTTTTAGACACTTTGAATTTAAATCTAAATATAGACATTTCTTTTTTAGTTTTATTAACCTAATGATATAATTTTGTGAAATCCTCATTATATAGATCTTCTTACTTCTAGATTGCAAAAGATTCCCACTTATCAACGTAACATATTTTAGTCTATGGATATAATTTATGCTCTTTTATTTCTCCAAACTTTAATCATAATTTTTAGAGCATAATAGAATGATGATGAGTCTATCGTAAAATAAGTGTCAAAAATTACTAATATTTAATTATATAACTAAATATAGGAAGTATGTACTATTTTATATACTTCAATTTTATGTCTTACATCTTAAATCCAACACATCATTAGTTTTACATAATTTATTATTATTACAATGTATAAAATATGTACATAAGTTGAATCAAATAATGATCCAAACCTTCAAGATCAATAGCTAGAATATCTTGTAGTTAGGTAGTTGGACCCTAACTCTAGGTTCTAAAAAGGGCAACAATTTACTTCTATTATTAATTCAAAACATCAATCTTTTACCTAGTTTTCTACATAAACAAAAATCTTTTAAGTAACCTATATTTTTCATTATAGAAATTCACATTTATTTCTCTAATTTTAAAATTAATTAATAAAATCACTACCGTGTTTGATACTCACTTCTATTTGTTATTATTATTATTTCATTTAGTTTTTTCATACTCCACTATTCATCAATTACTTTATGTAGTGTTTGAGAATAAGTATTTCATTTCAAATTATAAATTTCAATTATGAAATCATAAATGAAAATTTTGAGGATGACAAGGTTTGGGTAACCATTCTCAAATTCTCAACTTTAACTACTTTAAAAACAATGATGAAATTTGATCCAAATCCAAATTTGAAAACTTTTTATTTGCCAAACAATAATTTTGAGCTAATTCCAAATTTTCAAATGAAATTATTATTCCCAAACATGGCATTAAATTAATATTTTATTTTTAATTTATAAGTTGAAACATAGTCAAGTGAAATTTTATTTTATTTTTTATAATGTATAAATTTTATCAATATCAATATATTGAACGTTTTATATATACAATAATAGAAAACAATAATAGTGAATTAGAGGGAGTATGCCTTTTTAGATAGCTTGTTAATTGACGATTGGTTGGCTGGTCGGTTAACAGTAACAACTTGTTTGATAAATGCATTTAAATCAGTTGAAAAGCTCTACCGACTTTTAACCAAAAATAAAAATTCTAATTTGGACAAATTTCTTCACCAAATTTTGAATAGTTTATTTTTCATTATTAAACAATCAACAATCAATAACTAATTTCAACCAACATATTTACCACATTTATCACATACAACTAAATTAAGAACCAACGGAAAAGCTAATACTACAAATTGGTAGAAAAAAAATTAACTGAACCATCTAACAATCAAAATACAATAACCAACAATCAATTATCGAATACCAACTACATCATTAGCATTTGAATCCACACTTTTTTTCACCCATCTTTTCTTTTTCTCCTATTTTATTTTTTACCAAATTAATCAATTATGCACAAATATAGCAACTCTATTAGGTGGAGAAGTAAAAAGAAAAATTAGCAAAATTTAGATGGTTGACTATAAGTTATACTTAGCCTAAGCAATAGATATCATCAAATTTGGCATATATTTAGCAAAATAGGAATCTACTCAATTAATTATAATTTAGTCAATATAATACAAAAACCCTAATCCAATCCACATGACACGTGTCACTCAATCAACAAATGGCAATATTGTAAATATTTTAAAAACCAAGGATAAGACTATAAAAAATTACAAACTTTTCCAGCATGAACATGACCTTTGATTTTATAAAAAAACAAGAAAATTTTGCACTTTTCAATCTCATTCCTTTCATCCTTCCTAATTCCTATCTCTTTGAATTACCATGAATTTCTTCCCTTAAAAAGGGCAGAATATCCTTCAATCCATCTTATTAATGGTATAGAAAAAAGGGCTTGAAATTTCATATTTTCTAAAAAAAATTTTAAAAAAAGAAGATATTTTGATAGCATAAAGAAAGAAAGTGGAAGAATTTGTTGTTGCTATAGTAGAGAAGAGTAGATATTGTTGGAAAGTTTAGAGCTTTTCAAATTGGGAAATTTTAATTGGGAAATTTTTTAGGGTTTCTTTCCATATGTAAATGCATCAAAAGAAATCTGAAGTTCAGATCGGAAAAGAAAGCAGTGGCATCTCTTCCGATTTCAACCCAAGTCCACCACTTCTATTTCCATCTTTAATCACCCAAAAACATACTCAAAATCCCAATAATAATAATAATAATAATAACAATTACCCTAATAATCAAATTCTTCATTTGCAAAATTACCCATCTTTGATTTCTTCAATTAACCCTAATTTTCATGGTTTGAAGCCTATTCAAGTAACAAATGAGCCGAATTTTGGGTGTGTTCAATCCCCATCTTCATCAGCAACAACACCGAAAAACCCCCTTTTGTCAACTCCTCATAAAAGGCCATTGATGAACCCTAGTGCATCTATTGTTAAGTCACCAACTTTACCTTTATCTCTTAATAATTACCCTTTTTCTTCAACCCCCACATCGAATTTGAAGTATTTGTCATTGAATTCAAGGTGCGCATCTTTGTTGTTGGTGTTTTCGACGGCAAAATCGGTTGTTTCTCGCGTGGTACGCCGTTTTCGGCATTTTCGCCGTCATAGGGTTCATCTTAGACTCGTACTTCTTCTTGCTTTGCCTTTCTTTTACTTCTTGGTATCACATCCTAGTCACTCTTTCATTCTTGATTTTCTTTCTGCATTCGCTTTTTCTGCTGCGCTTTTGTTTTCTTTGAATCTTGCTCTTCCTAGACTTCCTTCAATTAGGGTTTTCCTGAATAGATCATTTCCTTTTCCTATTAAGCTATCAACCCCAAGATCAGCTTCCCGGCCTTTGCCTGTGTTTTGGTCAATTGGTTCTAGGTCAAAGGTTGACAAGAAAGTGAGTTCAGGATGTTGGGTTCAAGTTTATAGTAATGGAGATGTGTATGAAGGTGAATTTCACAAAGGAAAGTGTTCTGGTAGTGGGGTGTACTATTACTATATGAGTGGAAGGTATGAGGGGGATTGGGTTGATGGAAAGTATGATGGGCATGGAGTTGAAACGTGGGCTCGTGGGAGTCGGTATAGAGGACAGTATAGGCAAGGTCTTAGACATGGGTTTGGTGTGTATAGATTTTATACAGGAGATGTGTATGCAGGTGAATGGTCTAATGGACAGAGCCATGGTTGTGGGATACATACTTGTGAGGATGGTAGCCGATATGTTGGCGAATTCAAGTGGGGCGTTAAGCATGGTCTTGGTCACTACCATTTTAGGTAATTTCTTGAGGCCTTTGTAGCAGTTTTTGTACTTACCATGTATACTAGTATTAGTTTTGATGTTTTGATTAATAGTGTGATTGCAGTGTTCTGTTCATTTATTACTGTGGCTCTTCTTATACTTGTTTGATACTTGTTCATATGGTATTTGTTACTTATGATCCTTGGTTGGATTTAAATAACTTTTTTTGTATATTTGTACAATCATGTGTATCTTTTATGTTGCAGTTAAGTTTGCTTTATGCTATTATGATGATAGTTTAGAAGGTTGATAGCTTCATCTTGTACGTTTGATTTATGTAGAATAATACAATTTTGGTGTTGAGCTTGTTTAGTTTGGAAATGTAATGTTTATGTCTAGAAAAGAAATTGTTGCATTTATAGTACGAATTCTGCACATGTGAATGATGGAAAAAGATCTGGATCGGTGTGACATGTGCAGATTATTTAGCATATTTCTGTTAGAATGAATTGTTCATACATAAGAAAAGTTATTCAATGAAGAGTAATAAGGTGATATAGATGTTAGCTAGTTCCTACTGATTCATGAAAATTGAAATCCATGTCAAACATAAGGCAATAACACTTGTAGTATGCAATTGAGGAACCATTGAATTGAAGGAGCTGAAACTTTTTTTCTAGGCATTATACTCACATACAGTAATAGTATGAATATCTTATCAGACAATTGATGAGTGTCCTTTTTCAGAATTCTTGGTATAATCGTTTTTTTTGCATATACTCGGTGGTAGGACTTGGGATGTCAATGACTGTTGTGATGTGTTTTGGTACTGTAGCTCAACATCACTAAAGAGAACTAGAGATATCAGTTATATATGTATGTAAATGTTAATAGAGAGGAATGGTAATTTATGGAACTGGTCTACCAAGATCATGCAGAGTTCTTTGAAACTTAATTGGTTTATTAATTTATGGAACCGTTGAAGTTGGTCTGATGGAATTGAATGGGCCCTATATTAGTAAGTTACTGATTGTTTTGTTAATTGTTGGTTTCCGTGTATTTTTTTATCATGTGTCTAGTTATATGCGCAGTAGAACTCCCTTATTGTCCCTTAGGCGCCAAGGAAAAAAGACTTTGTCTCATTAGCTTAGTTTTTAGCCGCCATAGTGCTTTTCAGGGGATAGAACTTCATATGAAGTAGGTTTGCTGATATTTTGGCTTCTACGTCTAATCTTTGTAGTGGCACTTGTACTTGGATTTAGATCTGACAAGGTACGACTGTGAGAATACTGATCTTTGGACGGAAATTCTCATCTTTGACTACCTCGGTCAAAATTTCTAAAGATGTCAATAAAACCGCTTTGTTTTATTGAATGTAGGCAAATTAGAACAATGATACCTGTCATTGACTTAGATACCAAATATAATTGTTAAGTTAATTGTTTTTTAAATTATTTAGTCCCTAATAATGGACCTAATGTAGTCATCATTTGGCTCAGTTTTTCAATTTGGTGTGGTAGAGAAATATATTTGCATAAATCTTTAGGTGCAGGATTTAACTTAGGTTGCTTCAGTTACTTCAAAACGTAAAAATAGAACATAAAAGAAGTAAATTTACTTTTAGTGTAAATTTTGAACTACACACGGTAGATAAATCCAGCCGATAAAGATAGTTTTCTTTTAGTTCTTTCATTTCACTGGAGCATTTGTGACATTTGGCAGCTAGAGATAAGCAGTTTATGTTGAACAATGAGGCCTAAATTGAAGCTACATTTCCTTGCAAACAAAGGCTATATGCCCTTTAAACGTGGGGCTCTCAATTCAGAACCTGGATCTTGATTTTTGTGTTTACCCCTTTATGCAACTGGCCTACGTTGATGAGAACTGGTGGGCTGGGATTGGGAGGAGTGGTTGTTAAGTGATTTAGGTCTTGTATGGATGGAGGGAAATGGAGGGAAAAGAAAGGAACGGATTTGAAGGGATTGAGATCGATTTGGAGAGAAGGGTAAGTCCCTTCATTTTGTTAACGTCCAAATTTCTCCATAAGAGAAAAGATTTGGAAAAGATTTGGAAGGAAAATCAAATTCTTTTCTTTTCCCACCTTTTCCTCCTATACAAATGATGGAGTCTTTCCCCTTTCTTCCCCTCCCCTTTCTTTCCTTCCCCTTCTCGCTCTTTCTTTTTTCTCCTAATTTGCTATCCAAACATAATGTTAGTGTTCTGTTCTGGGAACGATCTGTTTGCAGGGCTATTTTGTGCAATGGCATTAGGGGTTGACATGAAATGCAGTCCTTCCCAACCAATCAAAACTCTTTCAGTTATTTAATATGATATTGATTTGAATACCGAGGTATGATTCATGGAAAACAATTGTTTAACCTGTAAAACATAATACGTAATTCGAGAATTCTAAAGATTCCAATTAGCATATGTTTGCAAGATAATATGAAGAATAGGTCATCAAATCATACTCCCAATATCCTTCAGATGATTTTAAAATTTGTAATGCTCATTTTTTTCTAATGTTGGAGTTCTTTTTTTAGTTTAGAGGAGGGATCAATTAATAATATCATGGGCAACCCTTTAGATTGTTTCTTTTTAGGATAGCTTTATATATTACTTGCCAAACCTAAAGTCTAATTCCACATACCACATTTTGTTTATTTTGTCTTTCCCAAATTTGTGTTTGGGGAACAGTGGCCTTCCAACTTCGGCGCACTAGTAAGAAAACTTCTGTATTTGAGCCATGTCTTGAATGTCTACTTAACGAGAGCAATTTGAGTAATAAATGTCTTGCCCTCATGCTTTGCTATATTTGCCATTCTTTATCAAAAATTTGAGGAAATGGGCCGCATGAAGTTTCTTTGATTGTTCTCCCTTAAAAGAATATCAAGCACAAAAGATGTACTTATTGGAATTTCGGTAGAATATTGGCTTTCTTAAAGTTTAGGAGGAAAGAAAAGGGGGAAGTTTCTTGGCTATGTGCTCCTCTCTCCCCCTCGTTTTCCCTTAATCCCTTTCCTTTGATGCTAACTGTGGCCTGTTGTGCCTAATTAAGTTCTATAGCCTTGTTCTTTGCATGGATCTTGCTTTGACTTATCCATGATATTCCTCGAGTAATAGAGTAACAATCTTAAAAACACTAACGCTATATTTGGATAACAATTTTGGAGAAAAAAGAAAGGGAGGGAAGGGGAAGGAAAGGAAGGGGAAGGAAGGAAGGAAAATAGCTCTTGTTTGTATAGGAGAGAATGGAAGGGAAAGGAAGGGAGATTGGAGTTATCCCTTCAAATCTTTTTAATTATAGAGAGATTGGAACCTTAAGAAAAAGTATGTATCAAATCCTACCAAATCCCTTTCCACCCATTTTGCTATCCAAACAAGGGTTCTTCCTCCCTCCAAATCCCTCCCTTTTCTTTCCCTTCATTTTCTTCCATCCAAACACACCATGAACCCGCTGAGGCATCTAGGTAAAATATTGGCCTCCTTAAAGTTTATTGGAAGACATAGAAGGGTAATTCTTTACAATTATGTGCTCATCCGATGGGCCCCATATGAGTTTGATAGCAAGATGCTTTGCATTATATAAATAAGCACTTGACTTTTTGCTCATTTATGGATGGTTCACTTCTTTCTTTCTCTATTATATTTTAATATATTATATTACTGAATGAAACTAAAGAAGGATCATCATGTAAATGAAATTGTAAGGGCACGAGTTTGTTACGATGAGATTTATACCAAGTAGAAGTACAACCGGTTGAACGCTTTGAGTATTTGGGGTCGTCTTTTAGAGAAACTCCAACCAAATTGTGATGCATAGGATTTCGTGTGGACAGTGTGGTTGACTCAAGGGGATGAGTGCAATTAGGATTTTATGTGATCGTGAAGTTCCTCTAATTTTAAAGGAAAAGTGCTTTTAGACTTTCATTAGACTAACGTTTTTATGTGTTAAAATATTGGGTTTTTAGAAAGGATCATAATAGGAAGACTGAGGTCTTGTTATATATGGGTTTTGGATGCCATTTAGTTTTTTCCCACTTGTGTGATTTTGTGTTTTTGTGGATCTATCGAATTTGTATGATAGATAATTAGGTCACTTTCGAATTATTCCTGAATCCAGATTTGATATTTTTCATTATACGAATACACGTTTTTGTTTTGGTGCCTCTATGACTTTTATTTAACCTGCTTTTTCTGGTTATTCTCTAGGAATGGGGATACGTACGCCGGTGAATACTTCGCCGATAAAATGCATGGATTTGGTATGTATAAATTTGCAAATGGCCATCGGTATGAAGGCGCCTGGCACGAGGGTAGAAGGCAAGGGCTCGGAATGTACACCTTTAGAAATGGAGAAACGCAAGCAGGCCACTGGCATAATGGGGTTCTCGATGTCCCAAGCACACAAAACGCTGCCTGTCCCGTATCTCCCATTGCTGTTAATCATTCCAAAGTACTAAATGTTGTCCAGGTAAGACCTAACTTTTTTATGTTAGAATAATTTATAAACGACCACTGTCACATGATTCACTAATCTTCGCGAATCACGAATCATAAAAAAAGCAAATTATGATTGGTTTTGGGCTATTTTAGGCTCATTTTGAGCGAATCGTGAATTCAAAAAGCGAATTAACTGTTGAATTCACCTAATTGTTCTATTGGTTCATATAGTTGATCCCAATCATTTGGGATCAAGGCTTTTGCATTGTTTCAAAAAGATTGTTTGAATCGTGAACATACATAACCCATTTCTTCCTTCCTTCAGGAAGCAAGACGAGCAGCAGATAAAGCGTACGATGTTGCCAAGGTTGATGAGCGAGTAAACCGGGCAGTTGCTGCTGCTAACCGAGCTGCAAATGCAGCTAGAGTGGCAGCAGTCAAAGCAGTTCAAAAACAAATGAACGATGACACCAAACACGACCACAAAACAACCCCACTTCCAATTGTGTGACGGGCAAGTTTATCGTAGTCAATCTTCGAGTCGTCTGTTAGGAAAAGATATAGAAGCAGCTGAAGCGAGTGATTATCACACCGATATCCTCCTCATTTCTGCAATCGGCTTTAGACTTACCTTTGCTTTCTTACCTCGAGAGGGTTTTAACGCGTATTGGTGAAATCAAATTACATTTTTAGTTGGCTTTTCCGATGTCACTTCCGACTTGTATCTTCTTCGTTCTCTTAGCTTATAGTATTGGAGGAGGTACGGGTACGTGTTTAGTTTTATCGTTCCTGGTTTCGATATATGTATAAAAATTGTAATAGGAGCTGGTGCTTAGGTCAAAACCTTAATCCGGCCGGTGTTGTATCAATGTGAAATTTGGTTTTGATATAGTATTATCTGGAAAAATTCATGTAACTTGCTGCTTTTTCTTTCTTTCGTTGAATGAAATTTCTAGGATTCTCGACTCCTTCCCAATTTCCAGGATATTTAATTTACAAAAACTTGGGAGAGACCGCCTCATATTGATAGTGAGATGGTATTGGGCTGCCCTTAATGCTAAAAATTAAAACTTTCAATTTTAAGTTTGATTTTTGACATTATATTTAATTTTGATAATAGATCAATCAATTAAGGTAAACAAATTTTAATTTTGATCTAAAAGTGATTAATTATTAATTTTAATTTACAAGTTTATAAAATTCAATGGATCAATTATTTTTAAGTTTTTTAATTTGACGTTTAAGTAGTTAATGCGCACCTTAAAGTGATCAATTAAATGATTAGTTATAACTTTTAGAAGAAATTATAAAAAATACAATTTTAATTCTGACATTGAAGATTTACTTACAACTTTATAACCTTAAATAGATTAACTATTTTAAATTGTTCGATTTTAATGTTAAATGATAAAATCAAACCTTAACGCAATAATTTATATACAAAGCGATCAATTAAACAATTAGTTATAACTTTAAAAGAAAACAATCTTAACCTCAAAGCTATCAATTATAACCTTAAATTAATCAATTATAACCTTGAAAGTATATACATTTTGATATTGAAATTTTAATACTTGAAATAAGATTTTTACGCATTTGAAGAAGACTTTAAGTTTTAAAATAGTAACAATAAACATTTATATAGTTTTGAACAAAAATCATAAGTGGGTTGGACTTTACAATCAAGTCTCATGTTAGGAGAATTCCTGTTAAAAATAACCATAATTAAGTTGATTGGGCTATTAGTCTCAATATGAGACGAATGCTCCAAAGTCCCAACACTTCCTATCCTATATTTAATAATTTGGTCGAATGTATATATGAGAAAGATTATTCTACAAGGAATCTTCCTTTAGGGTTTTTTTTCTTATGTTTAAGCTACTCCTAGAGTCTTGACATTAATTTAATAGAATGTATATAGAGATGCTGCTTCAAGATTCTTGCGTTTTTAAGAATGAAATGAAACAACTTATAAAGATAGAGATAACAGGAAGAGAAATTCAAGTTTAAACTTATGTGTACTCGTACTAATGTCCGAGTATTTTTTGACAATTTAATCGAATTTCGAACTTCGAAATCCATATCTTTAACCACTCCCACTTATCAAGTACAAATCTTTCCTAACTTGAGAATTTAACAAAACAAATCAGCTCAAGAGCTGAAATTACTATTAAAGATACTTTCTCATGGTTCTACAGTAAATTTTTATCTAGGATCAAGGAACACCGATGGATCAACAATTTAAATTGCCCAAATCGGTCTTGATCAAGACAATCGCTCATTAGTTCGAGAGCTAGCAAGCAGCACATACATGAAGGAAACATCAAAACCTATTCTCAGAGTGATCTAAGGAAAGGACAGCAAGAATCAAACTCAGGCTCTCCCCCTTTAGAAAAGGTTCATGCTCCAAATCATACAAGACTTGATATTTCCTTATCAACCACAAAACACATTACCAAGGATGAAAATATAAAGTTGGGGACACGCTATCATTGCCTAAACACCTTCAAGGATGTGATAGGCGCTGCCAAGAAACTCAAAAGGCAACAAAAGTGTGAGCAAGAGTACCTAAGTGTTAAGCTATAGGTGATTGGCAATGGCTGAAGGCAGGGACACGCTATCATTACCTACACAGGAACCCGAGCATCCCCAGCACTTCTTTTACTACATGAGGCAGCTACTATCTTTAGCTACGACCCAAGCATCATACGGCAAAATTATTAACGAACATTGGTGATCATTAAAGGAGAATATGAATTGAGAATCATCTAAGCTAGAAGTAATAAAGATAAGCACCAAGCCACATGGTCATACCCAAACAAACAAAAAGGCAGAGTATACACTCCATAATACATCATCTCTAGCAACAAAGTTGTGAAAAGGTTCAAAAACAATGATCAAAAGTGTACTTCAACTAGAATAAAATTCAAAACTAAGAGCATTTAACTCTCAGTTTGCTCCCTCAATCTCCTAATTGTACTCCTTACGGTCACGGCACTGGCAGTGCTGTTACAAAAAATAAGAGAACAGGTTAAAATATGTCAAAGCAATGTTGATAATAGGTTGCAGAACAGAATCATGGACAAGTTCCTTACTTCAAGGTGTAAGCACCACCAGCCTTGACCTTCCCACAGTCCTTGCAACCCCATATTCCGACTGCTTTCCTCTTCACAGCATACTACAACATTTTGCTTTCAGAGTCAAATACCGTAGCTAACTCATAGCACATAAACACTACTACTTGAAAGAGTAAATGTAGAATAGTAATTGAAGGTCTACCTTGCCACAGAACTCGCAGAAGTACTTACTGTGCTGACTGACTTCCATTTTCTTAATCTGCTTACGCAGACTGGCACCATAACGGGTACCTGAACAATGCAAGGATAGGCATTACTTTCAATACAAGGACATGATGTTCCAAAAGATGCTTGACGAAGATGAAAAGCAACAATCCAAAATACTACTTTTACCACTGGTCCTTTTACAATTCGTTAGTGTATGAAAACATTATAACTTGCATCATATTAAGAAAATAAGTAGAAAACATTAAAAGGATGGAAGTTAAGTGTGGTACTAACCATACTTCCCGACAATGCCGACCTTCTTTGTTCTCTTGGCCTGTAAAGATCAATAATGAAGTAACTAATCAAAAACAAAGTCTTTATGATAGGCACGGCTTCAGAAGTGCATTTTTCACCAAAATCACACAGATTGTACAATAAACTAATCTAATCAATAACAAAACTGCCAAAAAGATATCCAACTGTAAGAAAATTATATCAATCTTCAAATTAAGAAGGAATTTCTTGCATTATATTAACAGTCTATGATGGCAAACACATCAAAACTATTATCTTATCAGTTATATCAAGATCTTAATCCGAAATGGAGCAGCAAATTAAGAGACTACTACGACTACCATCTGACAAAAAAAACTTGACGATTACAGGGTAGTTTCATGAATCATCATCCAAATACATCTCAGAAATTATAGAACATCTTACTTATGATAGATGAATGTATGCAATGTAGCGCTAATCAATCCAAACAATCAAATCTAATAGTCAAAATATTATATGGTACATAAACCCTAACAAAAATGAAATTTCGTCCCCGGAACATATTCGAGTATCAAACAGAATATCACGAAGAAAAACTATAAACAAAAAATACGCATCAAAATCACATTAAATACCTCAATACATGACTAAATTCAATAAATATTAACAATACATCAATCAGGAGAACTGTAAACATATTCAACAAGGAAAATCAAGCATCAAAGTTTCGGAAACATTGGAATAAATCAGATTAATATACGAAATTTGAAGATCAAGATACAATTTCAGAAAATAGAAACATGATTCAATTAATGATGATAAGAACAAAGGGAAAGAATAGTACCATATGTTAAGATAGAAACTGCAGAGAGAATAGATGGAAACGATGGCCGATATGCAGGAGAGAATGGGAAAATGAGTGAACTTAGGGTTTTATACAGCTGCTTGAATATTTAAAGGATTGAATTTAGGGTTTCCGCAAGTTTTGGTTTGGGCTCGTTGGAGTGAACCCACTACAGCCCACTTGTTTTTATTTTTTCTTTTTTCTTTTTCAGATACTCTCATGTGAGATGATTTTACCAGCTTAGGTCCAATAATTTTTTTAGAATATTTTGACATACTAAATTTTATTTTAAGACTTAAAAAAATACAATAAAATCCATTTTTAAGACTTAAAAAGGTTAATTTTAAAGTTTTTAATATCAACTTTAATGTTTATCATCCTACTTTAAAGTTGAAATAAGAATTTTAAGTCCAGCAATTGGTCTTTAAGTTTTAAAATTGAATTTTTAAGTATTGAAATTGAACTTTAAGTATTGAAACTGTCAAATTTCATGACTTAAGTTAAAATGTCAATTTTAAATCCTTTAAATTGTTCTTTTAAGTCTTCAATTCAAATTGGTCTTTTAAGTCTTAAAATTGACATTTTAATTTGTAAAGTTGGTAAAAAAATATATACAATTGGATCGGCCAATAAGACGTGTCTCACAAGTGAAACTGTCTCACCCAAGTTTTTGTGTTTCTTTTTTAAAAGTTTAAGCTTATGTCAATTAATTAACTTTTTATTATTTTTTCAAATCAAATATATAAATGATAAACGATTTGAGTTGTTTGAATGGCTTATCTCATTGTGAGACGGTTTTATACAAGATTTTCTTGTTTTAATTTGTTTATTTTCAGTACTTTTTTCCCAATCAGTTTATCATCTACACAAATTCTCAAATGAGACGAAGATACGGTGAGATAATTTTTAGGAAAAATTGTTTTTGATAATTTTTAGGAAAAATTGTTTTTAAAAAGACAACCTTTGTCTCATTTTTGCAAATAAAGAGTGAACGTTTCATTTATTCAATAAATTTAGAGTTGAAAACATACCTATAGTGAATAAATGAAGCGTTGAGCTCTTTATTTGCAAAAATGAACAAATATCTTTATGAATAAATAACGTTACTCTGATTATGAAAAATACTTTAACAATTTTCTAATATTGGTAGATGTAGGGATGGTCATGGGTCCTGGACCCTAAGGGTCTAGGCAGGCCGACATATTTAAGTGCGGATCCATATTTTTTGGACCCTAAAAAATAGGAGTGGATCAGGTCCATAATGTTAGGGTCCGGGTCCGGGTCTATGTTTTCTAGACCCTGACCCGACCCAGATCCGACCCGTAGACCCTAAGATATAAATATATTCTAAAATAATATTAATATTATGTATTTTATGTATATTAAAAATATTTTAAAAAACAAAAAATTAAATGTACTCCACTACACCTACTTTCTTAGGCAGAAGCATGCGTGCTACTGCTCAATACCACTCATCAGTCATCAATATTCATTTCATAAGTTTTTTATGCGTATTTGGTTGTTTTGTTCGAAACTTTGTTATATTTTGGAAATGTTTAATTTAGAACAATAAGTAATTTAAGACTTTTTACTTTGTAGTTTGTATGATTGTATCGGTTTATGTAGTTTGTATGATTGTATCGGCTTATGTAGCTTGAGACTCCACCTTATTTGGTTGAAAATGCTTTAGAAATTTTATATGAATAGAAGAAAATTGCATGATATTATTTTATTTTATTTTAGTTTTTTAGAAAAAAAAAAAATCCTTTTAGGACCAGTTGGACCTAGACCTGGACCCTAAGAGTGCAGGTTAGAGAATCTAAAATTTTGGACCCTAAGGGTCTGGATCTGGATCTGGATCCTTAAAAAAAATTAGGGTCTGGATCTGGATCCGGCTGGACCCAACCCAGATCCGACCCATGACCATCCCTAGGTAGATGTAATGTATAGTACTTATTATAAAGTGATCACAGAACAATACACCATTCTGCTTATTTCCTTATAATAAAATGAACTTTTAATTAACCATGAATAATACCAATTTAGGGGCTGTTTTAATATACTTCTTCCGTCCCTGCAGCATTTTCTATTTTCGTCCGTCCCACTTAAATTGCAGCATTTCTATTTTTGGACTATGGCCCACCACTTTCTTTTTATCTCATCTATACATTTTAACTCTCTTTTAATTTCATCCGCACAATTCATTCTCTCTTTTCATTTATTACTGTAACACCCCCAAAGTAGGTCAAGTTTTTGAAAACCGTTTTAAGTAAATCTTGAGTCAAAACCTACGCATGAGAGTGTTACCGCCACATCTATTTCTATGAAAATAAATGTAAGGCTTAACGATTAGGAAAATAACTTAAATAAACTTGAATCCGAAAGACGTCTTACAATGTAGAAAAGACTTAAACGCAAACTATGTCCATATAAAACTTTAAACTACTAAAGATAAAATAAACTGACGCATGACTCTAATCAAAGCTATAACTCTAGGTGATTCTCACTCCACAATTCCCACGTGATCAACAACCTGTAAAATAAGAATGCAAGGGAAAACAAGGAAAAGCTCCCAAAAATCAGAAAAACTGAGTAATTCCAACTCCATCCCGTAAAACAATTTTAGTTGAAATAATTTAAGAAGACAAACTATAATTGAGTTGAAAATAGTTATAGAAATTAAAGGAATATAAAGTTGAGTTAAAGATCGATTTTATGAATATAAATATAATAATACATAAGCCAATTAGTTAAGTTAACATTTAATGATGACAACACCTATATCCAATTTTTAATTTGAGGGAATTAAATATAATTAGGTAACCTAATGCACACCCTTCTACTTGGATCACAACAAATGGAAGGAAGACCAAAAATCGTATCGAGCATCAAAATAATAATAATAACATGTGTGACTATACTAACCAAGCAGGGCAACCTGTTCATCACTCTTATACTTGGATCACAACAAATATAAGAGCTTCATTCCCATCGTTACACTTTACGTGATTTAATATATTTTAATAATTAATCGCGAGCACATAAAACATTACATTATACATTTTATGTAAAATGATCATAAATTTTCTCAATAAATATATATCTCAAAAACATCCAATTGAAATCTTATCCAACAAATCACCATTTTAGTATCAATTGATGACAATAATATTCACTATAAATTGAGAATTAAATATGTAAAACATAATATCATACAAAATCATGCAACACATTAAATAAGTTAATATCACTTAGCACATAATACTAACGGGATAATCCTAAATAGATGGACATCGAGAATTACCTTTGTAACAGCCTCAAATTTCGTAATCTTAATCTTCCAATTAATTGTTCCGAATTTTCAATTCGAATCACCTTTAATCCTAAATCTTTTTTTCGATTTTGTAATTTCTTTCAAATATTTAACGTTAAAATATTATTTGATTTAAATTTTTATTAGCACTAAAATATTATTTTAAAATTTTATAGTACGAAATATTGACTATTTAGTAAAGCGTTACGTTTTAAGTTTTCTTCTTAAACTAACATTACTACTTATTATTCTAACCTTATAACTTTGATTTAATTAATTTATACCTAAAATGAGTTGTATTTTTATTATTAACTTTAAGTATGGTTTTAATCAAAATTTTCTAAGTAAATTATCATATTTTCATGATCAAACTTACCCATTATTCTAAAATATATTCACTTGGATAAACTAGAACAAAAATATGATGAACCAAAATTATTTCTATCAAACTCATGATTTTTATCACTTACACAAGCTATCACCATTTTCTTGTACAAGTTAACTTTCTCTACACTTCAACTCTTACAAATTCACCTACACACTCTAAATCTCTTACACAAGTTAGTCTTTTTCCATACTCATAACACTCTTATTCATACAATCTAAGAACTACAAAGTTGACCACACCCATTATAAATACCCCCCTTATCCATGAGATCACTTGCATCCCTTCATCAAATCTTTCTACCATTCTTTCTTATATCTTCACTTCATTAACATCTTACTACCTTACTACCTTATTATTATTAGTTGAAGAAATTCAAGAAGATGGAGTTAAACATTCTTTATTTAGTTAAGTCATCATCATTTTGGAGCATTATTGGGTTATTATTTTGGGTACATAATGTATCATTGTTTTTGAAGATGTGATTTATTTCTTTTGGGAGCTTAGAAGATCATCATTATTTTGGAAGCTTAGATTAATTATCTTGGTGCATTATTATCTATCTTGAAGGGTCTTATATCTTATTATTTTCCTAATTAGTACTTAGTACTAATCCTTGAGTTTAGTATGGTATAACTTCTTACCCTACTCTTTTTGTGAAATTTTACATTATATTTACTTTATAATATCAAAGTATGAAATATGTTGATATGTTTTAGTAAGAAGTTAGTTTAATAAAACTATGATCAAGATTATATAAATATATTTAGTGTGTTAATTTTATAATCTTTAAACAAGTTTAGGATGTTGGGTGCAAAATTATATTCTAGTGATATTTATAAGTATGATTCATGTTATTATAAACTAGTGCTAGTATGTTTATGAGTTATGTGTTACATTAGGAATGTTATTATATTTAAGGATTTTTATTTTAGAACTTTATTAATACGTTTATGTTAGCCTTCAAATTAATTTAAAAGATATGTTTGAGAAATTTTTATAAGATATTAAATATTGAAGTGTTTTTCTTGAATATATGAGATTTCATAATAATAGTAACTTTTAATCACTATTCAATACAAAACATTTTATTTGCTAACTATTTGACAAAAATTTATATAAAAGATGTTAAGGTATTTTTAGTAAACTTGCCTCTTAAACTATATGCGAAATATTGATTTTTGTGATATTATAAGTTTTATTTGTTTTATAACTAGAATGTTGATTTTTGCAAATCTAATAAATTTACTTGTTTTCTAAACTTAAAATAATTATTTTTGGTGAACTTGTTGAATTTTGGAAACTTATCAAAGGATGCAAATTTTAACTTGAATTTTAATTAGAATATTTGATTTGGTGAAGAAACAAAAGTTTTATTTGTTTAAGGATGAAAATGTGTGTTTTGGAAACTTATTTCAAGAGAAATAGATTTTTATAGCTACTTGTGGAAAATACTAATTTGGAACTATTAATAGAATATTAAGTTATTAGTGTGAATTTTATGAGCTATTAAAATAAAGTTTAATGTGTAAAAATTTTGTAATGAACATATAAAAGATATAAAAGTAAAATTTAATATTATTACTAAAATTATATTAAATAAATGAAATTACCACCTAGGATGGTCAAAGTCAAATTGAAGTCAACTTGAGTAATAAAAATGTGATGTACTTGTGTGAATGAGTATTGATTGAATGACCACGATAGTAAGGTAATGTCGAACCATGGGCAGGCATGTAAAATCCGGCGTCGGTGTTGGCTAAGCGTAAAATCGAGTGTAAGCGGGGGTTAGCTACCTATCACAGTGACTCGAGCATAAACATTGTATTGGAGGTGCGACTCCACGCGATTAGGGTTTAGGAGCTACGGTCCTCACCTAACGAACCCTACATATATCGGGTGTCATATTGTTGTGTTTGTTGATTAGTGATGAACTTGATTAGTGGTTATCCTATAGAATCATGAAGTCGGTTATGAGTATTAACCAAATGAACTTACTTGAGTGTTAAGATTACCAAATTGTATAAATGGCGTAGCGTACTTACGTAGGATTGAGAATGGTATCTTAATGACTAAAAGTTTGGAATAGTAAAGAATATAATAAAAGTATACAATGGTGTCAATTAATTTGTAATTGTACTTAAATTATTATTTTGAAAATGTAGTGTATAATTTTCATATTTTGAGTTGGATAGGATGTTATGCTGTTCGTTGTTGGATTCAATCGGTAGTCATCAGTATCATGGATGGCGCATTTTGGATTTAGTTTGGGGTTAGATCCGGGCTAACAATTATTATTTTCGAGAACTTAGTGCTTTTGTGTCTTTATTGATGACTTGATGTTGATGTACTTTTACATTTTAATTTTTAGCAACAATGTTTCTTACTCGGATGTAATATTTTACTTTTATTTTAAATAGTTTTAGTTTTTATGATTTAAAGTTTTTAACGGTTTAACATTTTAAGACTTCATAATATTTTTTTATATAAACATTTTATTAAACATTAGTTATGTATCGAGATTGGCGCTTACATGTTCCACGTGGTATCAGAGCTAAAGTATACTCGAATCTTGGAACTTGAGTTCCATGTTAAAGATAGTTCTCGATGCAGGCATTTTTTTAAAAAGAAAGATTTTCTTTTCAAATGATTTTGAAAAATAAAATATAATAAAATATATTTTTTCTATTTTTTTTTTTTGTGTTTATCATGTCTAGATTACATGTTATGATTGTGATTATGTTAATTTAATATGTTCACATGTTTTAAATTTCATTTGAAGATTATGAGAGGCAATAATATTCCCTTACTCAGGAGTCTAGGATTTTAGAGTTGGAATAGTTAACATGAATGAATAGTTTGAAGGTAAAGTTATTTCTGATCATTTTCTCGTAGCAATTTTTTCCATTCATATTCTTTTCATCCTAAAGTCTACGATCTTTTATCTCTACCTCTTCTCTTCACAATCCTCGTCTTTCAAACCTAGAAATTCATTCCCTAAATTTGTTCACCTATTGATTCACCATTTCTATGATATGTATCTTTCCATTTCTCTCTTAAGACTTTAGATCATCATTTAATGTCGACTAGATAGTATTTGAGATGGGTACTTATAATCTAATTTGGGTATGAAGTTGTATGGATGTCATAGTCTGGGAGAATTTTTTAGGTAAGGAGAATATTATTAGGTTAAGACTAAGGAGGAGAGTCCTTGATTGAGAACAATTATGTGTCCCTTATTCAAGCGATTAGCGTTGTTCAAGCTATTGAAATAATTAAGCATAAATGTGAGGGTATACATGCATGTGTTTTATTTCTAGTAATAAAGAGATAACAAAATTAAGTCTCAGGAAACCCGATTGTTTGGGAACACCCTAATGTTTATCTTTAGGATTCCATGATTACTTCGTGAGCGAGTGGTTGATTTTCTTATTGATCGATTTTTGATGTTATCCCTATGTCCAATTTTGTATTGTTTTACCCTAATTGAGTTAACAAATTTAAAAGTAGTGGGATGAGTTATTAGAAAAAAGGGGATTTTATTAGTCCTAATCTATTGCCTTGGGTAGCCTTGTTTTATTTGTTATAAAAAATAATGGTACTATGAGGTTTTCTTGACTATTGGGACATTAATAAGATTACCATCAAGAACCATAACCCTTTGTCTAGAATAGATGATCTTTTGGATTAGTTACAAACTAGGCACTCAAGGTTCTCTAAGATTTATTTGAGGTCTAGGTATCATCGGTTAAGGATAGTGAGGGAGGATATTCCTATAAGCGTGTTTCTAGACCAATTATGGATTTTATGAGTTTGGTGATGTCATTTGGGGTAACAAATATGCCAACAGCGTTTATGGATTTGATCTGAGGAGATCGTTAAGTTCTTATTTGGGTAAGTTTATAGATTTTTATGAAATTTTTGTATATTTGAGAAACATAGAGCAACATGTGGAGCATTTGAGGATTATTCTAAAACTTTTGAAAAAATATATATATATATATATATATATAATAGGGAATTTATTAAGGTTGAGTCTTAGCTTGAGGAAGTAGTTATTCTAAGTAATGTTATGTCTAAAGATGAAAGTTACGTGGATCGGAGAAAATTAAGGCGACAATAAATTGTGATTTGAGAGTGTAGACGAAGTTCATAAGCGTTTTCGGTTTTCTGGTTAGTATAGAAAATATGTTGATAATTTCTCTAAGGTTGCCGTCCATGTTTGAGTTGTTGAAGAATATGATGCGATTTTAATATAGTGAGAAGTAAGCGATTGCTTTTAAGGAATTATAAAAATAAAAGAGCTCACTAGCGCCCATATATTAATAGTGCATTATTGTAGCAAACCATTTATGGTCTATTGTGATGCTTCACTTAAATGTTTGGGTTGTGTACTTATGCAGAAGTAAATGTCAATAACTTATTTATTAGGCTGGTTGAGGCCACGTGAGGTGAATTACCTATACCGATGTTGAACTTGTAGTAATCCTTGCTCTAAAATTGTGAAGACATTTTTTATGGGTTACGTGTAAGATCTAGATAATCATCAAAATTTGAGGTATATCTTCAACGAGAAGAAATTTAATATGCACCAAAGGCTATGACTTGAGGTTATTAGGATTATGTCTTGAAATTTCATACCACCATCAGAAGGTGATAACAAGTTGCTTATGTTTTAAGGAGGAGACCGAGATTGTTGAATCGTATCTTCGAGTTTACCCTAAAATGAAGAGTTTGGGATTAGAGATTTGTAACCAATATGAGGTTAGATGATATTTGAGAACAATGACCATACAAATAAACTTTGTTTAATCATATCAACGAGCCTTATGACTTGAGGATCGGGAGATTATTGAGTTAACCCCTAGTGATGAGGAAAATGATACTAATGCTTTTGATATAAGATAGAGAGAAAATTTGAGTTGAAAGTTATTGGATCTTTTGAAATTTTGAGAAGAGTCAGATAAGTTAATTATGATTGCCTTAACCTTTGAGTTCGGTAAAAATTTATAATGCGTTCAATATTTCACAGTTGAGGAAGTATATTCATGATCCATAAAATGTGCAAACCCCTCAACCCCTTCAGATTGATGAGTCCTTAGCATATGAGAACAGACTTATCAGGATTTGGATACCCAAGTCAAGGAACTCTAGGATTTCGTTGGTCAAGGTTTTGTGGTCAAACCACATTGTGAAAGCTACTAGGAGAGGAAAGGGCGAAATGAGAGGCGATACCTTAACCTTTTCGTAAGTTCTAGCTAGTTTGGAACGGAAACTATCTTAAGGGGGAAAGAGTTGTAACAGCCTCAAATTTCGTAATCTTAATCTTCCAATTAATTGTTCCGAATTTTCAATTCGAATTCCTAATCTTTTGGTTATCTAATTCAAATCACCTTTAATCCTAAATCTTTTTTTTCGATTTAAATTTTTTTATTAGCACTAAAATATTATTTTAAAATTTTATAGTACGAAATATTGACTATTTCGTAAAACGTTACGTTTTAAGTTTTCTTCTTAAACTAACATTACTACTTATTATTCTAACCTTATAACTTTGATTTAATTAATTTATACCTAAAATGAGTTGTATTTTTATTATTAACTTTAAGTATGGTTTTAATAAATTTTAAAAATTTTGGTTTTAATATTTTAAATTCCCTTTTAAAAAAATTTTTAAACTAGAACAAAAATATGATGAACCAAAATTATTTCTATCAAACTCATGATTTTTATCACTTCCATATTTATCGCATTTTCATCAAGTTAACTTTCTCCTACACTTCAACTCTTACAAATTCACCTACACACTCTAAATCTCTTACACAAGTTAGTCTTTTTCCATACTCATAACACTCTTATTCATACAATCTAAGAACTACAAAGTTGACCACACCCATTATAAATACCCCCTTCCCCCCCTACCATTCTTTCTTATATCTTCACTTCATTAACATCTTACTACCTTACTACCTTTATTATTATTAGTTGAAGAATTTAATGAATATGGAGTTAACATTCTTTATTTAGTTAAGTCATCATCATTTTGGAGCATTATTGGGTTATTATTTTGGGTACATAATGTATCATTGTTTTTGAAGATGTGATTTATTTTTTTTGGGAGCTTAGAAGATCATCATTATTTTGGAAGCTTAGATTAATTATCTTGGTGCATTATTATCTATCTTGAAGGGTCTTATATCTTATTATTTTCATAATTAGTACTTAGTACTAATCCTTGATTAGTATGGTATAACTTCTTACCCTACTCTTTTTGTGAAATTTTACATTATATTTACTTTATAATATGCAAAGTATGAAATATGTTGATATGTTTTAGTAAGAAGTTAGTTTAATAAAACTATGATCAAGATTATATTAAGTATGTGTATGCTAAAAATATATTTAGTGTGTTAATTTTATAATCTTTAAACAAGTTTAGGATGTTGGGTGCAAAATTATATTCTAGTGATATTTATAAGTATGATAAATTAAATTAAATTAAGTTCTTTTTATGTAAAAGGGGTCCCAAACACTCATAGGTCATTCACCAATATCATATAAAAAAAAAAAGAGTTGAGTTTGATTTACTATTTTAAATTATTAAACCAATTTTTGTGATAATAATAAAATAATAATTTAAAAAGATATGTTTGAGAAATTTTTATAAGATATTAAATATTGAAGTGTTTTTCTTGAATATATGAGATTTCATAATAATAGTAACTTTTAATCACTATTCAATACAAAACATTTTATTTGCTAACTATTTGACAAAAATTTATATAAAAGATGTAAAATGTCTGAAATATTGATTTTTGTGATATTATAAGTTTTATTTGTTTTATAACTAGAATGTTGATTTTTGCAAATCTAATAAATTTACTTGTTTTTCTAAACTTAAAATAATTATTTTTGGTGAACTTGTTGAATTTTGGAAACTTATCCAAAGGACTTATCCAAAGGATGCAAATTTTAACTTGAATTTTAATTAGAATATTTGATTTAGCTACTTGTGGAAAATACTAATTTGGAGACTATTAATAGAATATTAAGTTATTAGTGTGAATTTTATGAGCTATTAAAATAAAGTTTAATGTGTAAAAATTTTGTAATGAACATATAAAGATATCAAAGTCAAATTCGAAGTCAACTTGTAGTAATAAAATGTGATGTACTTGTGTGAATGAGTATTGATTGAATGACCACGATAGTAAGGTAATGTCGAACCATGGACGACATGTAAAATCCGTGTCCGTGTTGGCGGCACGTAAAATCGATGTAAAGCAGGGGTTCAGCTACCTATCGTGGAGCTCGAGCATAAACATTGTATTGGAGGGTGGCGACTCCCACCATTAGGGTTTAGGGCTACGGTCCTCACCTAACGACCCTTACATATATCGGTGTCTATTGTTGTGTTTGTTGATTAGTGATGAACTTGATTAGGGGTTTTATCCTATGAATCATAGTCGGTTATGAGTATTAACCAAATGAACTTACTTGAGTGTTAAGATTACCAAATTGTATAAATGGCGTGCTGTTACATCCGGGATTGAGAATGGTATCTTAATGACTAAAAAGTTTGGAATAGTAAAAGAATATAATAAAAGTATACAATGGTGTCAATTAATTTGTAATTAGTACTTAAATTATTATTTTGAAAATGTAGTGTATAATTTTCATATTTTGAGTTGGATAGGATGTTATGCTCGTTACGGTTGGAGATTCAATCACAGTCATCCGTATCATGGATGGCAGCATTTTGCAGGATTTAGTTTCAGGTTCCGATCCAGGCCGCAACAATTATTATTTATCGAGAACTTAGCTGCTTTTTGTGTCTTTATTGATGACTTGATGTTGATGTACTTTTACATTTTTAATTTTTAGCAAACAATGTTTCTTATCGGATGTAATATTTTACTTTTATTTTAAATAGTTTTAGTTTTTATGATTTAAAGTTTTTAACAGTTTAACATTTTAAGACTTCCGCAATATTTTTTTATATAAACATTTTATTAAACATTAATTATGTATCGAGATTGACGCTTCTGTTACACGTGGTATCAGAGCTAAAGTTACTCGAATCTTGGAACTTCAGTTCCATGTTAAAGATAGTTCTCGATAGCCGACATTTTTTTTTAAAAAAGAAAGATTTTCTTTTTTCAAATGATTTTGAAAAATAAAATATAATAAAATAAATTTTTTCTATTTTTTTTTTTTGTGTGATCATGTCTAGATTACATGTTATGATTGTGATTATGTTAATTTAATATCGTTCACATGTTTAAATTTCATTTGAGATTATGAGAGGCAATAATATTCCCTTACTCAGGAGTCTAGGATTTTAGAGTTGGAATAGTTAACATGAATGAATAGTTTGAAGGTAAAGTTATTTCTGATCATTTTCTCGTAGCAATTTTTTCCATTCATATTCTTTTTCATCCTAAAGTCTACCGATCTTTTATCTCTACCTCTTCTCTTCACAATCCTCTGTCTTTCAAACCTAAGAAATTCATTCCCTAAATTTGTTCACCTATTGATTCACCATTTCTATGATATCGTATCTTTCCAATTTCTCTCTTAAGACTTTAGATCATCATTTAATGTCGACTAGATAGTATTTGAGATGGGTACTTATAATCTAATTTGGGTATGAAGTTGTATGGATGTCACCGTGCGGAGAATTTTTTTTTAGGTAAGGAGAATATTATTAGGTTAAGACTAAAGGAGGAGAGTCCTTGATTGAGAACAATTATGTGTCCCTTATTCAAACGATTAACGTTGTTCAAGCTATTGAAATAATTAAGCATAAATGTGAGGTATACATGCATGTGTTTTATTTCTAGTAATAAAGAGATAACAAAATTAAGTCTCAAGGAAACCCGATTGTTTGGGAACACCCTAATGTTTATCTTTAGGATTCACATGATTACTCGTGAACAGAGTGGTTGATTTTCTTATTGATCTGATTTTTGATGTTATCCCTATGTCCAACGCTGTATTGTTTTTCCCTTATTGTGTTAACCAAATTTATAAAGTAGTGGGATGAGTTATTAGTAAAAAAAAGGGGATTATATTCGTCCTAATCTATTGCCTTGGGTAGCCTTGTTTTATTTGTTATAAAAAAAATAATGGTACTATGAGGTTTTGCTTGACTATTGGGACATTAATAAGATTACCATCAAGAACCATAACCCTTTGTCTAGAATAGATGATCTTTTGGATTAGTTACAAACTAGGCACTCAGAGTTCTCTAAGATTTATTTGAGGTCTAGGTATCATCGGTTAAGGATGTGGGAGGATATTCCTATAAGCGTGTTCTAGACCAATTATGGATTTTATGAGTTTGGTGATGTCATTTGGGGTAATAAATATGCCAACAACGTTTATGGATTTGATCTTGAGAGATCATTGAGTTCTTATTTGGGTAAGTTTATAGATTTTATGAAATTTTTGTATATTTGAAAACATAGAGCAACATGTGGAGCATTTGAGGATTATTCTAAAACTTTTGAAAAAATATATATATATATATATATATAATTAGGGAATTTATTAAGGTTGAGTCTTAGCTTGAGGAAGTAGTTATTCTAAGTAATGTTATGTCTAAAGATGAAAGTTACGTGGATCCGGAGAAAATTAAGGCGACAAAATTTTGATTTGAGGATGTATGCGAAGTTCATAAGCGTTTTGGTTTTCTTGGTTAGTATAGAAAATATGTTGATAATTTCTCTAAGGTTTGCCGTCCATGTTTGAGTTGTTGAAGAATATGATCCGATTTTAATATAGTGAGAAGTAAGCGATTGCTTTTAAGGAATTATAAAAAAAAGGAGCTCACTAAGCCTATATATTAATAGTGCATTATTGTAGCAAACCATTTATGGTCTATTGTGATGCTTCACTTAAATGTTTGGGTTGTGTACTTATGCAAGTAAATGTCAATAACTTATTTATTGAGGCGGTTGAGGCCACAGTGAGGTGAATTACCTATACCGCATGTTGAACTTGTAGTAATCCTTGCTCTAAAATTGTGAAGACATTTTTTTATGGGTTTGGCGAAGATCTCTGATAATCATCAAAATTTGAGGTATATCTTCAACGGAAGAAATTTAATATGCACCAAAGGATATGACTTGAGGTTATTAGGATTATGTCTTGAAATTTCATACCACCATAAGAAGGTGATAACAAGTTGCTTATGTTTTAAGGAGGAGACCGAGATTCTTGAATCGTATCTTCTGAAGTTTACCCTAAAATGAAGGTTTGGGATTAGAGATTTGTTAACCAATATGAGGTTAGATGATATTTGAGAACAATGACCATACAAATAAACTTTGTTTAATCATATCAACGACGACAACTTGAGGATCGAGGGGATTATGAGTTAATCCCAGTGATGAGGAAAATGATACTAATGCTTTTGATATAAGATATAGAGGAAAATTTGAGTCCAAAGTTATGGATCTTTTGAAATTTTGAGAAGAGTCGGATAAGTTAATTATGATTGCCTTAACCTTTGAGTTGGTAAAAATTTATAATCGTTCAATATTTCACGTTGAGGAAGTATATTCATGATCCATAAAATGTGCAAACCCCTCACCCCTTGATTGATGAGTCCTTAGCATATGAGAGCAGGACTTATCCGGAGTTTGGATACCCAAGTCAAGGAACTCTAGGATTTCGTTGGTCAAGGTTTTGTGGTCAAACCACATTGTCGAGAAAGCTACTAGGGAGAAGGAAGCAGAATTGAGAGAGCGATACCTTAACCTTTTCGGTAAGTTCTAGCTAGTTTCGGGACGAAACTATCTTAAGGGGGAAAGAGTTGTAACAGCCTCAAATTTCGTAATCTTAATCTTCCAATTAATTGTTCCGAATTTTCAATTCGAATTCCTTTAAAATATTATTTGATTTAAATTTTTTTATTAGCACTAAAATATTATTTTAAAATTTTATAGTACGAAATATTGACTATTTCGTAAAACGTTACGTTTTAAGTTTTCTTCTTAAACTAACATTACTACTTATTATTCTAACCTTATAACTTTTGATTTAATTAATTTATACCTAAAATGAGTTGTATTTTTATTTTTATCTTTATGTTTGGTTTTAATCATATATTTTGTAAGTATATTATCATTTTTTTCATGATCAAACTTACCCATTATTCTAAAATATATTCACTTGGATAAACTAGAACAAAAATATGATGAACCAAAAATTATTTCTATCAAACTCATGATTTTTATCACTTACACAAGCTATCACCATTTTCTTGTACAAGTTAACTTTCTCCTACACTTCAACTCTTACAAATTCACCTACACACTCTAAATCTCTTACACAAGTTAGTCTTTTTAAATTTCTACCATTCTTTCTTATATCTTCACTTCATTAACATCTTACTACCTTACTACCTTTATTATTATTAGTTGAAGAAATTCAAGAAGATGGAGTTAAACATTCTTTATTTAGTTAAGTCATCATTATTTTGGAAGCTTAGATTAATTATCTTGGTGCATTATTATCTATCTTGAAGGGTCTTATATCTTATTATTTTCCTTAGTAGTACTTAGTACTAATCCTTGGTGTTAGTATGGTATAACTTCTTACCCTACTCTTTTTGTGAAATTTTACATTATATTTACTTTATAATATGCAAAGTATGAAATATGTTGATATGTTTTAGTAAGAAGTTAGTTTAATAAAAAAGATTATATTAAGTATGTGTATGCTATAAACTAGTGCTAGTATGTTTATGAGTTATGTGTTACATTAGGAATGTTATTATATTTAAAGTTTTTTATTTTTGTAAGTTGTTATGTTAATCTATGATTTAGTATGATAAATTAAATTAAATTACGTTCTTTTTATGTAAAAGGGTCCCAAACACTCATGGGTCATTAGACCAATATCATATAAAAAAGAGTTGAGTTTGATTTACTATTTTTAAATTATTAAACCAATTTTGTGATAATAATAAATAATAATTTAAAAAGATATGTTTGAGAAATTTTTATAAGATATTAAATATTGAAGTGTTTTTCTTGAATATATGAGATTTCATAATAATAGTAACTTTTAATCACTATTCAATACAAAACATTTTATTTGCTAACTATTTGACAAAAATTTATATAAAAGATGTTAAGGTATTTTTAGTAAACTTGCCTCTTAAACTATATGCAAAATATTGATTTTTGTGATATTATAAGTTTTATTTGTTTTATAACTAGAATGTTGATTTTTGCAAATCTAATAAATTTACTTGTTTTCTAAATTTGAAATATTGATTTTTGGTGAACTTGTTAAATTTTGGAAAAATATCCAAAGGATGCAAATTTTAACTTGAATTTTAATTAGAATATTTGATTTTGTGAAGAGAATAAAGTTCTATTTGTTTTTAAGTTGGAAATTTAAATTTTTTTGGAACTTATTTCAAGAGAAATAGATTTTTGTAACTACTTGTGGAAAATACGAATTTGGAGACTATTTATAGAATATTAAGTTATTACTGTGAGTTTAGTGAGCTATTAATATATAAAAGTTTAATGTGTAAAAATTTTTTTAATGAACATATAAAGATATAAAAGTAAAATTTAATATTTTACTAAAATTATATTAAATAAATGAAATTACCACCTAGGATGGTCAAAGTCAAATTCAAGTCAACTTGTAGTAATCAAAAGGGGATGTACTTGTGTGAATGAGTATTGATTGAATGACCCGATGTAAGGTAATGTGAACCATGGGCCGGTGAAAAACCCGGCGTCTGTTGGCCGACCGTAAAACTGCGGTGTAAGCAGGGGGTTACTACCTATCTGTGGGCTCGAGCATAAACATTGTATTGGAGGGGTGCGACTCCCACCACGTTAGGGTTTAGGATACGGTCCTCACCTAACCGCAACCCTTACATATATCGGTGTCATATTGTTGTGTTTGTTGATTAGTGATGAACTTGATTAGTGGTTATCCATGAATCATGTAATCGGTTATGAGTATTAACCAAATGAACTTTACTTGAGTGTTAAGATTACCAAATTGTATAAATGGCGTAGCATTCTTACAGGATTGAGAATGGTATCTTAATGACCCAAAAAGTTTGGAATAGTAAAGAATATAATAAAAGTATCAATGGTGTCAATTAATTTGTAATTCGTCTTAAATTATTATTTTGAAAATGTAGTGTATAATTTTCATATTTTGAGTTGGATAGGATGTTATGCTCGCATTCGTTGAGATTCAATGCTGCCATCCGTATCATGGATGGCGGCATTTTGCGGATTTAGTTTCAGGGTTAGTCGGCGCAACAATTATTATTTATCGAGAACTTAGTCTGCTTTTTGTGTCTTTATTGATGACTTGATGTTGATGTACTTTTACATTTTTAATTTTTAGCAAACAATGTTTCTTATCGGATGTAATATTTTACTTTTATTTTAAATAGTTTTAGTTTTTATGATTTAAAGTTTTTAACAGTTTAACATTTTAAGACTTCCGCAATATTTTTTTTTATATAAACATTTTATTAAACATTAATTATGTATCGAGATTGACGCTTCTGTTACATTGTCATGCGATCTTAGAAAAACGTACGCTCCTTGTTATCCTGACTCACGTATCCGCAGTCTACACGATAAAGTAAGAAGTCTCGAATTAATACCCGGATCAACCCCAAACGAAATAAATAAATTAAAAGACTTTCGGTTAAAATATAATTTATTTAAAAGACAACTCTTAAAATGATAGTTTAACTTTAAAATATTAAAGATAAAAGAATAACTCTTGGAATTATGACAACCTTTAAATAAATAACTAGAAAGATTACATTAGAAAAAGGAAAAAGAATATAAAGGTAAGAAAAAAAATAATTTAAAAAGGAAAAGAAAGATTAAAGAGAAATTAGAAAAGTGAAATAAACAAAGTTACTGGGTTAGAAACCCACGAAAATCAGAAAGGAGAAAGGAATTTAAAAAAAAATAAATAAATAAATAAATAAATAAAATAAAATGTTTTTAAATAATTTTAGAAGATTAAAAAGAAGGAAAGATGGGTTTAGAACCCACGAAAACAAACAGGAAGAAGGGAAAGAGAGAGAGAAAAAGAAGAGGAAGAAGGACAAAGCACATTCTCGGCGTTCACGTCGGCGTCACTTGCGTGGCATCCTGCCCTAATCTCCTAGGAACGAGATTCGAGAACATATTTTTATTTATTTTTCTTAAATTTTTCAGATGAAAAAGATAAAATACTTTAGAACAATGAAATTCCTACCTTTGAGCTCTTTTTGTTGAATCTAAAAAGAAATTTGTGAAAACTAAATCTGAATTTTGGTGAGTTAGGTTTAAAAAGTCTGATTAGAATGGTATTTATAGGGTTGAGGAAGGAGGTTATAAGGTCAGTTTAGTGGTGAGAATGGAGGTAGTGGGGAGGAAGTTATAAGCGCTACGGTTTCTTTCCTCTTCAAAAACTAATTTTCAGTTTTTTTTTTTTTTGTAAAACATCAGTTTTCAAGTTTTCTAAAAATCAGTTTTAAAGTTTTCTAAAATCAGTTTTAAAATTTCTAAAATTTTCTAAATAAAATACGTGGGATTACAATTACCACTTTTTTAATTCTCACCATTTTTCTCTTTGCTACTATCTCATAGGGACGGAGAGAGTACTTGACATGTTAAAAATCAAACTATAGGAGATTATATAACAAAAAAATTGGTAAAGTAGTTAATAAATTAAAGTTGATATTATCCTAGGAAAAAAATCCCCTTAATTTGGTATTATTTATGGTTAAGCAAAAGTTAGTGCTATTATAAAAAAATTAACGAAAGGAAAATTTTTTTCATAGTCATTTTTCCTAACTTTAAAGTGATTATTTATATCTATAAAGTGATTACTTTTTAATTTATAGTCTTAGTGTGATCACTTATGACCTTAAAGCGATCACTTATAATCTTAAAGTGATCAATTAAATAAACGAGCTAATTATATAGCTTTGTGTAACACCCGAATTTCCTTCCGTCCTTCACAATTTGGCCCCTGAATTTCCGACCCCTTAAATGAAACCAAATCGTGAAGGACGGAAGGAAATTCGGGTGTTACACTTTGTCTCATAGTTAGACGGTCTCATATATACATGACTTGTTTTATTATACTCCCTCCAACTCAATTAAGTTGTCCCATTTGGGTTGGGCACGGTTTTTAAGAGTGGAATGATGTGGTATTTTAATTGATTAAATTAATTGTAAAAGTGGTAGTTGGGTATTGGGAGTAGTAAAAGTGGGGATAGTTGGGTATTTTAATTGATTAAATTAATTGTAAAGGTAGTAGTTGGGTATTGGGAGTAGTAAAAGTGGGGGTATTTAGGTAAAAAGATCATTGCCAAAAATAGAAATGGGACAACTTGAGTGAATTGCCCATAAAAGAAAATGAGACAATTTGGTTGAGTTGGAGGGAGTATATATTATTGCGGAATCAATATGATTGTGTTAAAACAAGCTATATTACATGAACTAAAACAAGCTAAATCTAAAAATCGAATTACAATGGCCGACGAAAATGAGCATCAATATTATTGCGGAATCAATATGATTGTGTTAAAATTTGATATACGTTCACTCTTTAGGCTATAACTTTAAATAGGAAAATCATATGACTTCAAGATCTTTCAAATAATATATTACATGACCGATTCCGATAACCGAGCGAGAAATGATGATCGTTTAAAGTTTGTTTGTGAGGAAATTTGATACATGTTTAACCTTTTGACCACAACCTTTTATAGAAAAATCGTATTAATGCAAGGTTTGTGGCATTAGATACTAGACTTCAAGAGCTTTCCAACGACATATTATATGCCAAATTCTGACAATTGATCTTGAAATGACGACCATTTAAAACTTGCAGTGATTCTAACACTTAGTTGCGCGCGACCAGACTGAGGTATGGTCGCGTAAAACGCGCGACTCCACCTTAATTTAAAGTGTAGGTTCTAATTTGTGTTGTGTGCCGAATTTCATGTCAAACAAATCAAGTTTGACCTAGTTTAAGCAAGTTAGTGACATAAAAAGCCTTAAAAAACAACGATATAACATAATTTTAGTGCATATACCCTATATTTTTCCCCTCTTTTTTCTGCCAATGTTATGCTACGTAATTAAAAAACTGTAACAAATGTTACGTGATAGATAGTTTTATTTCACTGCTGTGTCCAAGCTCCCACTGTTAATACCTTTCGGGGGTGTTTGGCACAAGGGAATGAGACTTGTGAGACTTTTAAGTTGATTTTAAAGATAAAAAAGTCTCATCCCTTATTTATCATGGTAGAGACTTAAAATAAATAAATAAAATGAAAGTCTCAACTCAAATACCTCCCTTCGACTTAAATTTGTTTTTTAGACTAAGTTACATTTCCTCGCCTCAAATCCAAATGTATCAAATTAAGCTTCCCAGGTGTTAATCATTTTGTCTAATCAATAATCATGCTCTTTGAAAAGAACAATGAAACAACATTTACTAAAATCACCCTTAAAAGAAAAATAATGATTACTTTTGTATTTGAAATGTTTCATAATTTATATTTTTCGTTCTGGCAAAATGTTAAAAACGGTAATTTTTACGATTTTGTATGAATTTTTGTTATAATTTCTTATGTTGATGTATAATTTTCAATATTATATCTCAAATTATAAACTTTTTATTGAGAATTGAGTCTTACCTCAGTTAGAGTTAGTATTATTTCGAACTACTTACAATAATGAGTATTTGTACTTTAATTAGTGCTACATAGTATTGCAATTTGCAATATGAACTCCAGCAATTTGCCCCATGATGTATTTTTACAGTTTTTAAAATCTAAATTATGGATTAGGTTTTTATTTTTTAAGGGGACCATGGATTAGGTATTTTGTTCTACATCATCCCAATTACATAAAAAACGTGTAAATTATCCTCAAATATAATTATAATACTCCGCTAGTCTTTTGAGAGACCGTCTTTTTGAAAGACATATCTCAAGCTCAACACATTAAAGATTAATACATGCTTACTTACTATATCCTTAATGTTTAATTACTGTATACTTAATGTTTACAGAGATCGTCTTTCAGGATAATTTGTATTATTATTAGATAGACTAAAAAACGAAACAAGAAAACCTTTGTTTTTTTTTTTTTTTTTTTTGGAAATAGAAAACCTTTGTTAAACGCGGCAAAATTTCATCAAAACTCAAAGTTCGTTGAATTTCATCCAAACAAAAAATTCCCTTGGTCAATTCTCAAACATTAACTTCTTCCGATCACAATTATTCAACCCAGATCCCTAATACAAATACCCAAATCAGAAAACCAATTATACCCATTTACCCACCATGATGATGCTGGTAAATTGTTCGGGTTGCCGGACTCCATTACAACTACCTCCCGGCGCATCATCTATCCGTTGTGTTGTTTGTCAAGCCATCACACATATAGCCGACCCACGTGCCGCGCCTCCGCCTCATCATCCTTCACCACATTCTCACGCGCCGCCTGGACAACTTCCAGCACCTTCACCGTATTCACACGCGCCTTCGGGTCCGCCGGCATCTGTGCATGGCCGTAAGAAGGCTGTGATTGTTGGGATTTCTTATAAATATTCAAGGCATGAGCTTAAAGGGTGTATTAATGATGCTAAGTGTATGAGATTTTTGTTGATCAATAAGTTTCAATTTCCTTCTGAATCAATCATCATGCTTACTGGTATTGAATTATTTCTTGTCATTTATCTTTATGATTTTCTTGATCTGGGATTTTATTGGGTCTTATGGGCTGAATTTATGATAATTAATTTGATTTTTAATTGTTTTTGGGTATAGAGTAGATAGGGTTTTTAGTTCATTATGAATCTTTGGTTATCTCATAGAATCATGCTTTAAGTTTGGACTTTTGTGGATTTTTGCATCATGATTACAAGATATTGTTATACATTGGAGAAAACTAGAAGGGAATTAGCAAATATTGATTGACAATTAACCTAAACAAGAAATCATACATCATGCTTACTGATATTGAATTGTTTGGAATGTGAGTAAGATTAACTGATGTCATCCTCGTCTTAATGCCGTTTGTAGCTCTGATGGCTTTATGATTCTAAAGCTCCTTGTAGAAGGAGCTAGGCTTTAGTTCCCCTTAGTTTTTTTAGACATTCCCATACCATTGGTGACCTATAAACAGTCCTAATTGGCCTTATTTTGCCCCATGTATCATCATGAGCTCTCACATGGGCAAACCAGGGATAACTGGAGGAGATGATGGAGTGCTAGAGCTCCATGGATCTCCAAAGGCTTTCTTTGTGTTACCCTTCAATCTCCTTGACACCTTGCTAGCTTGCAGCATTCACAACTCACAAGGGATGAACTGGAACTTTTTAAATTGGGTTAATATATCCCTGTTTAGTGTCTAATGTCTTTGTATTATGATTCATGAATGTGTAATATGGACCTTTGAAAATTCTTGGAGCCTGAACGCTCCCTCCGTCTAATTAGAAGACTTTTGCCCTTTGTAGCGACTGCTAGTTAGTCCAGTGCCTTGTTTTAGTGACCACAACCGGCTTCCTTGATTTCAGAATTGTTTCAAATCCTTGTCATGTATATTTCAATCTTCTGGTTTGGACTTCGGATCACATTTAGAGTGTGCTCTGACTCTTTGGAGGTAGCCTCGCTGTCCGAGTATTCTTCTAGATATGCCAGTGCACTTGGGAATTTGGTTGATCGGTCCTTTTTTTGGGTCCTCTTTTGTTTCCTTCTTTTTTGGTGATATTTGGGGTGCTTCGTTGAAACATAGGGAATATCTTCAATGCTGTGCTTCGCTGAAACTCATTAATTTATATGAAACTCAGAGTTTGTGGTCAGCTAAATTTATAACTATACATCAACAAAATACCTTCCTGTCAGTTTTCATGGTTGATTTTGGGTTTATGTGTCATAGGAAACAAATTTGTTTCTTTTTATCCCGAAATAAAAGCATTGGTTGGTAAGTTAGAAGAGCTTACTTAGATTTCTATCGATTCAAAAAGAATATCCTTTAGCTCCCAATTCTGAATTTAACTTGAAATTTGCTAGTATTGTTTTTGGAATGTAGCGAAAATGCTGTTATATGTATATCATTTTGCTATAGTCAAGCCTTATCATCGTTCTTGTTGCATTATCTTGTCAACATTATTATTAACTGCTAACCAGTGACGTTGATGCTTCAGTTTACGATACTACTAATGCAGCTTGAAAAGCCTAATAGTCTTGAATGCCCCAATATCATATATAATGAATGGCCGTTTCGGCCCTTGTGAATATTATATTAATTTATTATAAACCATTAAATGCAGAGGAAGAAACCGATCCGTACAAGATTCCTAACAAACATAACATAAGGATGGCGCTGTTTTGGCTGGTAAATGGCTGTCAGCCTGGGGACTCCCTGGTTTTTCACTATTCGGGCCATGGTTCACGGCAGCGGAATTATAATGGAGATGAAGTGGATGGATATGATGAAACTCTATGCCCTTTGGACTTTGAAACACAAGGAATGATTGTCGATGATGAAATAAATACAACTATAGTCAGACCTCTTCCTCGTGGGGTTAAACTTCATGCAATTATCGATTCATGTCATAGTGGCACTGTGCTGGATTTACCATTTCTTTGCAGAATGAACAGGTTAGGGATTCCTAGGAACTGCCTTTATTTTATTTTAATTCCAGGGTAAGGAGAATCTCGTATAGGCAAATGGAATAAGGGAATGCCTGTAGGTGATGAAAATCAAACCTCTATTACAAAGGTGGACGAAAAACCTTCATCCATAGGCCAACCCACGATTCTCAAAACTTCCTTCTTTTTTTTTGAGGATGAAAATTTTTATTAATCCAGAAACAAAAAACAGTACAAAATACTACCACAAAACAAGAGAACCATCTCCCTAGTGTGCATCAGCATGAGAGAGGAGGAGCACGCCTTCTAGGAAGGGTTTCCTTCTTTTGATCATGCGACTTTCATGTTCTTCAATTTAGAAGCTTTTCTCTCCTTTTTTTAATTGTTGGGGGGGGGGGGGGGAAGTAGTAAGTTTTCTAGATTCAAAATAGCGAAATCTTATATAATATTTTTCAATTTTTATGTTGTAGGAGCGGGCAGTATGTTTGGGAGGATCACCGCCCACGATCAGGCGTATGGAAAGGATCTAATGGTGGAGAAGTTATCTCAATTAGTGGTTGTGACGATGACCAGACCTCAGCCGATACAGCTGTAAGCTCCATTCTATTTTGTTTTCCTTGGTTCATAGAAGTTAACTAGAATTCATTTGTCGGTTAACACTAAAAGTTCCTTCTTTGTTGGGATTTGGTTGCATCAGGCTTTGTCACAGATCACTTCAACTGGGGCTATGACTTACTGTTTTATCCAAGCCATTGAGCGTGGACAAGCTAGTACTTACGGGAACTTATTAAATTCTATGCGGTCAGCCATACGTAATGCTGGTAATGGCTCTGGTGGAGGAGGCCTTGGAGGAGGTGTTGTTACATCTCTTTTGACGATGCTAGTCACCGGAGGAAGTGTTGGTGGGGGTTTGAGACAGGTAAAATGAATTCTTGCCTACTGTTGAAAAATGAGCATTGATATTCGTATTTGGTATTTGCATCTTTTGAGCATTGATATTTTAAGATACAAATAGTTTCATAGAATTTGATTGATCACGGAAATGTCAAGGAGTCGAGTAAGCTTGTGTTGAATGTGGATATTGAGGAGAATAAGGTACTTGAATCTGATGGATGTTTATCGAGGAGCGTAAGATACCCGAATCTGATAAATGCCTTAGGCAGTTGGGTGATGTGATTTCTGAAAAATTTGGTTCAAATTTTGATATTAACGATGTTAATTTGATTAGCTTGAGATGTTGTCTTCTAGTTTCTGGTCCATAATGATCTTTCTAACTTTCTGTAGTCTGTTAAGCCGAGAAAATACCGAGGAAATCCTAGTTGAGACAAATCACTTCTATCCTTTATGGTTTGGTTGACGATTTAAGTATCTTCTCTTGAGTGTGTATTGTGAACCCTGGCCAGTCACTACAAATTCTATTTGTATCGGTATGGGTCAATTGCGAACTAACTCTGTTTTTACAAGGGTAAGATTGTATATATTCAACCCCTGAAACTACGTTCAGGTGGGACCCAATTGATGACATTGGGGTCTGATAATTTCCCATGGGGATATTCTGAATGCGCACATTTCTCCTTGCCCACTCCTTGGAGGGGTCATGGGTATGACTTGCCCGCTACCCTTCTCCTCCGTACTCCAACTTGTGTGGGATACTGGGTTGCTGACTTTGACTCTGATCCTACTTTTTCTCAAAAAACTCACAAAACGGGGACCTCAGACAAATGAACGGTGCTCTTCTTCTAGACTTATATGACCGATCATACACAAGAATCTTGAGGGTAACATTGACTGAGACGAGAAATGGTAGTTGTAGTAGGGGAGCGGGACAATGATACAGACGAGAAATGATGGACTAAGATTTCATATCTTGTTGTAACATTTGGAATTACTCATTCATCTCAGATCATCCGCGTCAATCTAATTTTAAAAACTTTCTTCTTTGTGTATGATGAACAGGAACCACAATTGACTGCTTGCGAGCCATTCGATGTGTATACGAAACCCTTCTCATTATGATGAATCTTCCATCGATCGAACCCATCTTCCCTATATGAAGAAGTTCCAATACAGTTGGATCTCGTGGTATCGTACGTTACAGAATTTGATTACTTTTTTGAGTTTTAGTTGTATCCATCATTATCAAATTTGTTTTTATGATGAACTTATTTGTGCAGAGTTCCAGAAAATCATACGCCAAGCAATAAAATCTTGTGCGGATTTATTATTTAATTACATGTTCTTACTTTTGTAGCATTGCTTTATAGTTTATGCTGTGTAAATATTACCGATTGTGATATGTTGCGTCTTGTCTTGTGTGGGAAAATGTCACTATCAATTGTAAGTATAATGAACGAAAGGAGTACCCTTCGCAATAGTTTTTATATAGAAAACTTATTATGGTTCTCAATTGCTCATGCATGTATCGCGAGTGGTCAGATTTAGATATGGGATTTCGATATCATACAATGTTATAAAAGAGTTGAAAAATTCCAAGTATTAGATTATTAGAGATCTGACAAATGAATCTTATTGGTTTCTTATTGATTACATAACAAATTAATCATACAATGTTATAAAAGACCGAGAAAATTTCAAGTGTCAGGTTATCAGAGCTCTGACAAATAGAATAATATTATTGGTTTGTTATTGATTACATAACAAATTAATTTAGAAAATAATAAAAATAATACAATGTTATAAAAGAGTTGGAAAATTCCAAATGTCAGGTTATTGAAGCTCTGACAAGTGGTATAATTATCGATTATATGACAAATAATACAATATTATAAAAGAGTTAGAAATTTCCAAGTGTCAGGTTATTGAAGCTCTAAGAAATGATATAATTATCGATTATATGACACATTGATTTTAAAATAATAAAAATTTAAATAATTATAGCTTTAGAATGGGTATAATTTATTAACATATTTAAAAGCTATGTTAAATTAGGGAAATAATAATTTGATATTCAAACACTTTATTAAAATATTATTATTTTTAAAATAAGAAAAATATAAAAAATAGTAAAAAAGAAATTCTTTTTTTAAAATAACTGAAAAAAGATTACAATATAGTACATATTTGTTGCTTAATTAGGTTTATTCAATAATCATACATAAATCCATCAATTATATTATTATCATTCTTATTTTATTTCTCTATTAATTTAGTGAATTTAAAAAAATTGAAAATATATGTTCTTTTTGAAAGTTGAAAATAAATACTTATAATATTCTTAAATTTAAATTATAAACTATCAAACTAATATAAATTCGTGCAATGCGAGGTTACATACACTAGTCGGTTATAATAAGGAAAATTACCTACAATAATCAATTTTTTCATGATTTTCCTACAATAATCCCGCCAATTGATTAACCATGAATAATCCCAACTTCATGGGATATTTACCTAGAGTATATTCAGAGTCATCTCGAATATTTTAGAGGCCCACAACAATATATAATATAGGCCCTTAGAAAAAAAATACATCGCAAAATTATTTTTGATCAAGTACTAGACTTTCAAAAACATTATTAAATAGTAGTTTTCTATGAAAATAAATTATCCAACTCATATCAATCATAGAAGGCCAAAAATATAATTCAATATATAAACCATAATATAATACATATATGATAGGAGAATATCTTTGGAATAAGAGCAGATTTTCTATAAGGAAAGTATATTCTAATATAAAACAGATTCACTTACATTAGACATTCACAAAGTGAATTAATTTATTGGGCCCTCTAGAAAATGAGGCCCTAAGCTATAGCTCAGGGTGCTCCACACGAGCTGGGCCTGAGTAAACTTAGGTAACCCGTTGATACTATTTTATTTTGCATAATAGTACTATTTAATTTTTGTAAAAATTATTTTAGTATTTTTAATTTGTATTTTATTCTTAATTTATAATTTAAAAAAATAATCAACTGATATTTTATTTGATTCGTCTGAATACAAGAATCATTAGTATCAATTTTTCACAATGTTATATGTATAATTAGTATTAAGATTTAAAATGTATCCCGCAAGTGTGAAAAAGTAAACGAGATTAGTAGGCCGAATAAGTGGAAGTTAATAATAATAGAATAATATAACAACAAGTCTTGCGAGGATTCGTGTTACCGTAAGATCACTCATAGAATAGTGGCCCAATTAATCCAATTTTTATTTTTTACTATATATGATTACTAAATTGAACAATATAAGATTATAATTTATACCTTTAAAGCCAAATTAATGTCTTTAAAAAGTTATAAGTTTAACTAATCATTTATAATTTATTACTTAAATATCAAAATTGAATACTTTAAGATTGATTTTTTTTTAAAAAGATTATAATGAATTCATTTAAGGTTATAAGTTATTATGGATCACTATATAGCCATATAGGTGATGAATTATAATTTAGCACAATATGCGTTATATTGATTACTTTTAGGTTATAATTGATCTTATCAAACTAAAGTTATTCGTTGTAATGTTATAATTGATCACTTTATATATAACGGATTATTTTATGCTTTGAAATGATCAATTTAAAAATGTCATTATTGATCCATTTAAGGTTTTATACTTTAAGTCCAAATTGATTACTTTAAGTCATAATTAATAATTTTTAAGTCAAAATTAAAGATAAATCGGTTGTGTTCTCAATGTGAGATAGTCTTTCTTGATAGTTTGTGGTAACATATAGTATTAGTATGGAAACTCGTGTGATGCACAAAGTTGTTAGTGTAAACTATATATAAATATAAATTTTAAATAGAGATACAATTAAATGTTATTAGTATAAAATTATAATATTTCTTGTAGTTTAGATAGAAAAGATTAAAATATTTAATGAATAAATTATTGTTGTTAATATAAGTATTAATTCTCAAAAAAAATTATTGTTGTTAATATAAGTATTAGTATAAAATTATTGTTAGTAGCTAGGAGAGAAACGGGTAATGCCGATGAACTCATTTGTACGGAACCTTTTCCGCCAAGTATTCAAACCTTGGCGGACTTTGATTTATCGTAATGCTAGCTCTTCGTGGTTCTCAAAAAAAAAGTATTAATTCTCACACTTTTAAAATTCTTTGTCATTCTCAAAATAATTTTTGATTATTATGTATCTTTTGTTTCTTGATAAATTTTTTTTAGAAATTAAAATTTTAATGGAAAACTTTATTAATTAGCTAATACTTTAACATAAAAAACGCAAATATATGTTCTAAGTAACTTTAATTGGAAGTCTTTGGTAACTGTTAAATTCAAAAATATAATATTTTTAAAAAAATTTAACATAACATATCTAATTGTGATATACTACTTATATATATTAAAGAAATAAGTTAATGCTAACTTTGGTTTGAAAAATTTCATATGGCAAATTACTAAAAGAATGCAATTTGTAATTTTACAATCTTTCTTTTTATGAGATTGTATGATTGTCTCTAAACTCTCAAGAGAAAAGTATAAGCATAAGGGGTCAATTTTTACTCTTTGAATTGTTAATAAAATATTTTTAAAATAATAAGGCTATGCTTAGTTATAGCTTAAATAAATTAAATTAGTATTAATCAAATACTTTTAAAATTACAAGGCTATGCTTAGTTATAGCTTAAATAGTATTCCTAATACTTTTTCAAAATGCTTGAGTTTTAGGAGTCGTTTGGTTGACGTGGGAATTAAATTCCTATGGGAAGTTGTAATTCATTGGAATTTACTTCCCTTGTCAATTTCCTAGGAATTACTTATTTTTGTTTGTTTGACAATAGGAATTTTTATTTCCTTGGAAGTAATTTTCCATGAGTTGTTTGGTTCACTCCATATATTTCCCATGATATTTAAACTACATTAACTACTTTTACCTCTTATTTTTCCATCATTGAATTCTTTTAATCATTCTCAACAAATATATTGCACCACAATATAAGGTTATGTACCAAAAATATTAGTATCCAAAGATTTTTTTAACCATTCTTTTTTTTTTCAATTCGTTTTTTTTAACAATATAAGATAATGTAGCAAAAACTCACAAATGAAATTGTAAATTTTAAATAGTTCACAAAAGATAAGCAATTGAGATCCTAAAATAATAAAGCACACAACACAACATTATCCCATAAGATTTTGAACTAACAAACAAAGTTATCCAACTACAATAAGATTTTTTTTTAGTTCTTAACTAGAAAGATATCATAATACGCTAAAGTTGAGAATAAGGAATAAAGTGAAGAGTCTATGGTGCTTCAGGAAGCAATAAAGCTTGAACATAAACAAACTTCAGATCTGATGGAAGACTGAAAAAGAAATCAACCTCAAGTGGATTAAGGGCAATTTTTTTGGACGCTAAAATAACATCAGCACTAGACAACCCTTCCATATTCATAATCTCACTAGTCACGCTCATTCTTCTGTTAGCTGAGTCAGATTCATGCTGAAAGCAATCAACAAGTCTACCAATGTGCTTTGTTGCGGCTTCCATTACATCACCAATTTTACCCAACTTTGTGGAAAATCCGTTTAGAATTTCTATGGTTTCGGTTCTTGCTCTCTTTGTCTTGCTACTTGTAGGTGTTGTTGATTGTGGAGTTGATAATGAAGGTCCTGTTTGATCACATTGAGTTGTTGAATCAATATCTTCATTATTTACTTCAGTAACTTCTTCATCTCTAACTCTTGCTACTTCTTCTTTTTCGTCAAGCACATCATTCACATTCTCAGCTTCATTCCCAGTAGCTCTATCCTTGCCCCAAAGCTTAGACAACTCATCATAATATGGAAAAGGTTTATTTCTTAAACCTGCTGCATTAGGATGACTCTGGAACATAAAAATTAAGTGTATTTGTTACAAACAATTTAAAGAATTAAAATATAAAATGTTGCTTTTTGTCTAATTGTACAAATAAATGATTAAATTTAATCATTGCGTTACCTTAATCCATTCTTTCCAAACTTCCAGTGAGCATGTAACATGCTTCTCCTTGTCATTCCACCCAAATCCGCTAGCATTTAGCATATCAGTAATAGCATCAAAGTGTTTCCTCAAAATCTTTACTCTAGATTCAATGTGAGGTTTTGCCTTTTTTTCAGTGTTAGGCAACTTCTGTAAAATTAGAGTTTCCAACTTAGCATATGAACCACTTTTGAATTGACCATTATCAGCTTTCCAACCACCAAGATCTAGAAGATCATTCATGGAGCTAATTAGGGCTTGATCTTCAACAAGAGACCATCTTGATAAGCTTCTGGTAGGATTGCTACTACTTGACCCTGTTACTAATTTTTCCAATCCAGTAGGACGACTCATTTGTATGCTACAAGAAATAGAGTATGCAATTCATTTGAACTTTAAAAAGTTAACTAGAACAAAAATAACATCAAATACAAGTAAATGAAATCAAATTCAAGCTTATTGAAACTATTACTTAAACATTGGTTTGTCTCCATGATTCGTACATTTTTTCTGCAAGCTCTAGTCTAAAATTATTCCAAGTAGCACTTGTCTCCATAGACTCAATATAATTGTCATCATCTTCCATATAGTCTTCAAGAAGAGACTCCATAGGGTCAACAGACATATAAGTTCGAATGAAGTTATGCACAAGTGCACAAGCCAAAATAATTTTGTTAACGGTCTTTCGAGGATACCAAGTTGTATGTCTAAGGATGCCCCATCTCATTTTTAATAAACCAAAGCATCTTTCTATGACATTTCTTGCTTGAGAATGTTTCATGTTAAAATATTCCTCGGCTGATACTGGATGAGCACCATTTTTCCAAATACTCAAGTGATATCTTTGACCTCTAAATGGTGTTAAGAAACCATCACAGTTCATGTATCCAGCATCACCTAAATAATAGTAACCTAAAATAGACCATGAAAATTTCAATCAATTCATTTCAAAAACTCCTTATATAAAACATTGAGCAAAGTAATAACTAAACGTCTAAACCTATTACCTTGGGGAACTCTTAAAGGATTTTGTCTAGAAAGTGCATCACGAAGTACTCTATTGTCATGTGCCGAACCTTCCCAACCGGGTAAAATATATACAAATTGCATATCACGTGTACACACTGCTAAGACGTTAGTGGTAAGATCTCCTTTTCTGTTTCTAAACCTAACTTTATCCTGATTTCCTACACGAACCTTAATATGGGTTCCGTCCAATGCACCTAAGCAATTCTACACCATTAAAAAAAATAGAAGTTAACTTCATTTATAGTTTATTAGAATTTTCAAATCTAATCAAATTTGGATACCAAAATAAACTTACTTTGAACCACTTCCATCTATCATCTTGACAATTTTCAGTAACTGGTGTAGGTTTCTTTAGCAATAAATGATGACATCTCAAGAAGACCACGTAAAACTAGATTAAAGTGTCTTGATACAGTCTCACCACTTCTTCTAAAGAATAATTGAACTCTTCTATTTTTTGTATCATGGGAGAGTATAAATAGAAATAAAGCAACCATTTCTTCTAAACTAGTGTTCTTATTTCCTTGCAGTTTACCAATATCCCTTAGCATTTCACATAATTTACTAAAACAACTTCGATCCATTCTAAGGTTATCCAAACTTGCTACATCACTCCTTTGAATTATTGGCCTAAGATTCAAATACCTTGCAGTTAATCGGTCTTCAAGGGATTCCTCATATACAAAACTCATAGGCTTGGGAATTTTGATATTCATAACGGAAAGAAGATACAAAAGATTAAGCATTATCTCTATTGTCATCACCATCAGTTGTGTATATATCACAACACAAGAAGTTACAATCTTCTTTTTTTTACTCAAAGGTAAGCGAGCCATTACTGAAAAACAATAACATAAAAAAATGTAAATCAAACAATAACCTAATTATGAATGCTAGAAAACTTTAAGCACAAAGGTCAAAGACCTGATTCAAGCAGAATCTCAGTGCTGTTAGCTTAATTCAAGTTTCCTGACCTATTTCGCAAAGAAGGCAACTGAACAATTCCAAAGAAAAACAAAGAGCAATACTTGAAGATCAAATCCAGACCCAAATAGTTAATAGTTTACAAATTTTGATAAAGCATGAATCTTTCTACAATAAGAACAAAGGATAGCACAATTCAACACAAACCGATACTTACTAAGTAAAACCCAGAAACAAAAACAATGTAAATCAAGCAATCAAAGGCTGAATCCAGATCTATAGCTCTTAGGGTGAGAATTCCAGAAGTTAAAATGCCCCATTTTTGCTATGAAATCAAGATTTTAGATTAATTCATAAATTTATTATAGCATAGTCAAAAATTTGATAAGAGTATATCAAAAATTTTAATGGTGATTTTAAAAAAAATATATAATGAAGTAAATGAATTGAACTCATATAATGAAATGAAAAAAAATTGCAAAAACCCAATGAGAAAATCAAGAGTAATAATTAGTTACATACCTTGATTTGGGTGGTGTGATGATATTGCTGTGACAATGCAGGGTCTGCAAAATTTTAGAGTAGAGAAGAAGAGAGAGCGAATAAAGCAAGAAATCTGGGAAATGAAGCAGTTAACTACAATTTTTGGCGGGTATGAGACATGGGAATTGTAAATAACCAAGGGGGGTACATGGTAATTTAATTCCTATGTCTCATAGGAATTAACTTCCCTTGGAAGTTATAATTCCTAGGAATTGTAGTTTTTTTGGCAACCAAACAAACTACCATAATACTATTTCCTAGGAATTTAAAATTCCAAGGTAAATATTGGGTAACCAAACAAGCCCTTAGTATTAACTAAAAATGCCTCTTCCGTACACAATATACCGGATCACCATTTGTTTCTTGCATGAGAATTAAGTCAAAAAGTACTTCTCTAATTTTTTTTTATTTTTTTATTTTTTTGAAAAATTGTTCTAAGGCGTTTAGAATCTGTAGATAAAGGGCTAATATTTAGTTTATTTTACAAAAGGATAACCTTTCCCTCTTATTTGCAGATAAAAGACTATTTTACTAGTAGTTGGAAATCTCATAAATGAAAGCTCCTACCTACCTCGTACACGTAAATTACCTTCTTCAACTCAAAAAATTCTAATTAATTTTCGAGAACATCTTCACTATAATTACAAGTAAGTTAATTCTTTCTTTTTGCTTTGTGCTTTCTTCTTTCTTGTTCCTTCCATTGCGTCGTGGATACAAACCCTTTCTTTGCAAATAGACATTAAAGATGAACTCTTTGTAGAATAAATTAAAGCTTGACTCTTTATTTGCAGATGAGCTAAAAGTTAGTCTTTTAGATGGAATTTTTCTTTTTTTTTTGAATACCAAAAAATGATATGGAATTTTATTAAAATAATTAATCATTGCATTTATTTTATTAGATGTGGAATTAATTACTTTAATGATACAAAAAATACACAAATTTGTGAAGTTGAGGTTATATATTCGATTTGAGAAGTTTGAGAATATGATCAATAATTCTAAATCTCAATGTCAAAATATAGTTTTTGATTTGTTTTAATGTAAATTAATATTTTTTTTTATTTTTAATTAAGTATAGTAAGAAATTTTTAGATATATTTAGGATTAAATTAGTGAATTGGAGAGATTGTTTTATTTGCTTGAAATGTGGTTGTGCATTTTTAGTTTTTTATATTAATGGCTTGTTATTACTTAATGTAAGTTCACAATAATACTAGCAACTTTTGAATCTAAATCATTATTCAAGATTTAATATTGAAGTTAAATAGACATTTGATCTTAATTTGAATCTATGACACATTTGAATAAAACTATAAATCTATAATATAAAACTTATATAATATAATATAATCAAATCTATACTAATTAATTAAGTAGTAGTTTTCCATATCTTTTAAGGTTCAAAAAATCATTATTAAAATATATACTCTTAATGATTTCAAATAATAAATGAACATATGAACATTAAGATAAAAATTATTTAAGGATGTGTAAACATGGCCAATCAATAATTAAACAAAAGCATCATCTCTATTGAGTTGTATTGTGGCCAATTGTTATCTTTATTTGTATTTACACACTACACACTGCGACAGTCTTACAATGAAATCATCTCTATTGAGCCGATTCAGTGAGGTATTTCACGGGTTCATACATCACTAATTCACCACCCTCATTTTAGGAGTAAAAGTAGGTCAAGAAAAAAAAATTACTGATTGATAGACCGTCAATATAAGAAAAATAATACATACATATTTATTTTAAATAAAAAAATTATATTCTGTCTTTAATATTTATTTTCTTACACATCTCTATTTTTCTAATATTATATTAAAAATAATTACTCATACTATTTTCTTTACAAATATTGTTATTCACCACATAAATCTCCAAAAAAATTGGGTACTAGATTTATTCCTTAGTGAGATCCTTAGTTTTCTGTCTTTATATATACAACATAAAACATCGTCACTTAAAACAAAAAATAACCCCACAATTAGTTTCTGTTTCCGCATGGTATTTCCCGCCAATCTTTATTCTTTCTCCTAAAAAAGAAAACAAATCTTTCTTTTTACATTTCCATTTATATTTCTCTTCTCTTCACTTCTTCTTCTTCACTCTTTAAGGTAATTTTTTTGCCTCATTTATTCAATATTTTTTTTGTCAATATTATTGGAAATAACCAATCAAGAATCAAGAATAAAAAATGGAAAATATTAAATCAAAGTTTTTGTAACCGTTTTTCTGACAAAACCTAATCTTATTTTTTTTGATTTTGATTTTGATTGTATATATTTTAAATATTTTTGATTGTAAAGTAAAAAAGACTGAATCTTTATTAGGTTTTTGTTGATTTATTGATGGGTTGATAGAATTTTTCATATAATATTGATTGTAATATTATTGCTAATTTATACAAATTTGTTTGTCACTCTTAATATTAATCTTCCATTGGGTTTTTGTTGATGGGTTGATTGAAATTTTCATACTATTATTTGTTTGTCAATATGAATATGAATTATGCAATTTTGATTGTAAATTTTATATTTTAATTTAATCCTTCTAACATAAAAAAGACTGAATCTTTATTGGGTTTTTATTGATGGGTTGATTAAAATTTCATATATTATTGATTGTTAGATTACTTGCTAATTTATATACAATTTTGTTTGTCAATTTTATTATGAATTTTTCAATTGGGTTTTTGTTGATGGGTTGATTGAAAATTTCATACTATTATTTTTTTTGTCAATATGAGTTGAATTATTATATTTTGACTGTTATTTTTATATTTTAATCCTTTTAACATAAAAAAGACTGAATCTTTTTGGGTTTTTGTTGATGGGTTGATAGATAATTTCATATATTATTGATTGTAAGATTACTTGCTAATTTATATACAATTTTGTTTGTCAATTTTATTATCAATTTTTCTATTGGGTTTTTGTTGATGGGTTGATTGAAAATTTCATACTATTATTTTTTTGTCAATATGAATCTGAATTATTATATTTTGATTGTAATTTTTATATTTTAATCATTCTAATATAAAAAAGACTGAATCTTTTTGGGTTTTTGTTGTGATTTGCATGGGATGATCAGATAATATTTATGTCCCAAAATCAAATAAAGGGTGTAAAAAAGGGGAAGCAATACAGAAAAACAGGGGACAGTGGAAGAACAAATAGCAATGCATCTGATCAGCTTTACCGGAGCTTTTCCGCCACCGTAAGGGGCGGTTCCTCAGCCCCTCTATCTTCTGATTCTGCTTCTACTGATTGCAGGTACTATGAACCCCTCTTGGATTTCATTTTTGTTTTGATGAATTTTTTATATTAAAAAATGATTTGGGCTTGTGTTTTGATTGATTGTAGAGCTATGACAGAACGTCTCTCGGTGAGGCGGCCTTAAAAAAATTTCTTAAAATCTCATAATATATACTGCTGCTGTTCTGAAATAGTCGTTACATTAGACATTGTGGCACTATTCATCTTTCAATTTTATTTTATATATTGCGTGAATGTATAAGAAGAAATATAGTCAAATGAGATCTTATTTGAATCGTCTGATCGTAATTTGAATACTTTCATAATATCAAATTTTTATCATTTTTAATTAAGCCTAATTTAAGATATAAATAATTAAAATCACACATTTGCGTAAAAAGTGAAATGTAGCAAGTATAATGGAATGAAGGAAGTATGAAATAAACTATTTAACCTATATATAAGACGCGTCTCTGGGTAAGATTGTCTCGACGTCTCGTACAACATTTTTGTGTTGATTGTATGGATCAATTGCAAATTGCAATTGGGGGTTTTGGTCACTTTTTATTTTATTAGGAAAAAAAAATTATACATTACATGGGTTATCCTGATTATTGTTTTCTATCTCAAAATTGTCTCAAATATTATATTTTGGCCTTAGTTGGATTTAAATTTTTTTTTTTCTACTTTATATTGGGTGTTAAATGTTATTGCTTGTTAGAATGTTACTGCCTACTTCAAATTGTTACGCTAATTTTTTGGTGAATTCTAAAGTATCCCTTTGAGAAATTAGTGGGTAATCACTTGATATGTGAAAATTTTACCTAAGAGGATCTACTCTTTTTTATTATTTATTTATTTATTTATTTATTTATTTTTCCTTTTAGGCCTTTGGTATTCGAGTTAATCGCCAAAATGTACTAAGTTTTTCACTTGTCAAGTCTCTGTGATCTATCGCTAACATGATGGGATCACTATAGGATTATAGGGAATTTTCCGGGTTGATGGTTGATGTTTTAGAATTGTTCTCTTTCTGTGACTTAGTTGGTGTTTTAGGTCCCTTTTCAAGGCGGGGTTTGGAATTTTCGTATAGGGTAGAAATATCTATAATTGTTGGTTATGCAATTATATTGTTGTTCATCCTAGGTTGTTCTTTGTTGTTGATTGTGTGCATTTGGACCATCTCAACCAACATTAGGATCCACATTGGCAGGTGGTACTTTTTGTTGGGTTGTGGTTGGTTCATTATCTGGCTGTTTGCATTTCGATTGATTCCTTCTCTTTTTCATGTCGCTTTTTTTGATGATTTAGTTTCAAGAAGGCTAACAATGCACAAGACAGGCAGTCGAGGGGACATCATGGATCTGTGAATACTACATCAGGCCCTAATCCTGCTTCTGCTGACGTTTATCCTGTTGCGAATAACAATCGTGTGCAGTCAACATTACATGGTAGTTACTAGTTACCTATGTCAATAAGGGGATATTTGGGTTTATATTTGTTTTCCTTCTGAGTTTTTCTCGGTCATTCATTATTAAGTATTAACAATTTTAGCAACCCTTGGTCTTTCTTGCAGCATCATCGCCATTGGCTCAAGCTGCTGCCAAGTCAGCAGATACCTCGAGTAAGAACAACGATCAATCCGTTTCAAAAGTTCAGGCGTCCTCCATGACTCCAGACTCTACCGTACCTTCACCTCCTCCCAAAGGTATTTCTTAATTTCTCGATATTGTGTCAGTTGACGATGATGGTTTTATTGATCAAGCCGGTAAACCATCTATATTTTTCAGTTAAAGGGTAATAAGAAATGATACTTTTACCTGTTTGGGTGATGGGCTAAGGAAGAACGCACCAATTTGGGAGGTGGGAAAATCCCATGAACAACTTGTTCATAGACTATAAAATCCACCCAAAACAAGGGAAAGACAAGTGTATCAATCAGATGCTTGAGTAGAAGAGAATACAAGTGACAATCTTTCACTAATCTCACCTTTGAGGTTTTCAAAACAGACCTAATGACCGACTTTGACCCGGCTTTAAAATGAATTTCAAATTATGTAAAACCAATGTGGATGCAAGACCCGATCTAAACCAACTAAAACATCGGACCCGAAGTCGACTCAATGACCCGAATGAACATCTCTAATCTCACTTATGAAATCCCAAGGATTGCTAGACTTTAACTCACTCAAACCTCCCTTTGTGGTTCTCGTATCCTCTTTATAATGCTCTCAAACCCTAAGAGAAAACCCCAACAAAAGCTCTCTCATTTTATGCAGAAAATGTGTTGGGTTTTATATGAGAGGAAGGAATAAGGGAATTTTATTCCGTAAACAGAATAGAGAATAATTGCTTGAATTAGTGCACCTAGTGCTTGTTTGAGCACAAACACACAGTAGTATCCTGGGGCTGGTGGGGGGCGCTTGAACAAGCAGTCCTTGTGCTCAAACGAGCGCCCCTTAAGCAGGAGCTTCCTTGCTTCATTCGAGCAATGCTTCACCTTGCTTCAAACCATGCTTCAATACCTCCTTGTTCGCCTTTCTTTCCCACAACATATACCACCTTAAGCACACACATGGAGTGTTTACGAGTCACACTCAACATTATCTTTCCTTGTATAGTTTTGCGCCGTTCTGATATATCCCATCCTTTTTTCAGGAGAAGGAGGTAAGGCATTTCCTCTTCAATTTGGATCTATAATCATGGAGGTACGTCGCTACTTTTTTCTTAATGAAATAGCTACAGACTGCATTTACTTTACACTGCTTTTTTACTGATATTTCTATGCTTTGGATTAACCAGGTCAACAATGTGATAAGTCTTTACTATGAACACATCTTTGTTGGTGGGTGTAAGCACACATTAGTTTGAACTAATTAGCACAAAATTAATTATCCTTTAAGTTATGGTAGAAAGTCTTCCCACAACAAAATAAATTGTGTATCAGACTTTATTGAGATCTCTTTTTTTTTTCCGGGGTGACGGGTATTTTCGCTAAGGAAAATAAGAAATTATAAATTTTTATAATAAGATGGCCAAAGTTTAAAAGTTTTAGTATTTCTCTTATATCCTAATTAGAGTAGTTGCATATGGTGGTTGGTTAAGTTAGAACAATACAATGTTGATAAAGGAACATAAGGGTAATGATACGACCTTGTTTTTGCACCATGTAGTGAACATATAACTTTTAAATATCATGGGATACTAAGTTTCTAGTGTATCAAATCCTATGAACACAAGACATTTGATGCAATGTTTATGGGTTGTTGAGGCTCCTTCGTCCCTTCTTCCATCCTTATCCTTCTTTTGCTTACAACTTTAACTGCCCGTTTGGTAGGTGGTACTAAACAGTGGTAATGGGAATGAAAACTAGTGTAATTTTAGTTGGAAAATCTCTTGGCTACCTTGATGGCTATGGTTGTCCAACTTCAATCATCTCATTCTCTTCATAAATTTCATTCCAATGCATTACCATTGGGAGATGTGGTATTAGGTGGTAATGGAAATTTGTAAACATAGAAACTTTTCCATGATCAAAGTTTCATTACCATGGGAATGACATGGAACTTTTGATAAAATTTTACACTATAAATCATTCTCATCACCACCTTTTAGTACCACTAACCAAACGGGCCGTAAAGAATTATGAAGTTGGAAAGTGAATAATTAGGAAAAATGCGATTTGTAATTAGATTTCATTAAGTTTATTGCATATGGAAGTTGGGATGACGAACGGGTTGCATTCAGTCTTGCAGACATAACTCACAATGAACAAGACAAATGATTGTTGTGATGATGGGGTGGGAGATGTTTGTGAAGTTGATAAAAACCATAGTCTATTTTAAGAATTCAGCTGTGTTTTATGTCTTCTGTAGGTTCCAGCACGAACCATTTCGGCTCCACCAGGTTTGGATGAGCAGAAGCGTGATCAGGTTTGTTGTCCTTATATTATCTCACTGTAAATCCAGCATCTTGTTGTTTCATTTTTGGTTTATCCCTTGGCATACTGTACCACTCAAAACGTATAATTTGTTGTTCTATAAGGTTTAGTTCCAATTCAGAGAGCACATACCATTTCATATAGAGGTGTTTAGAACATACCCGGTGACCCGAAATTTACCCGACCTTGTAACCGAACCTAATTTGACCCAACGTCAAAAATGATTTACAATTATGTAAAAAACAATATGGGCACAAAACCCAATTTTAAACTGACCCGAAACACATATCCTAAAATTGATCCAATGACCCGAATGAACACTCCTAACTCCATATATGTTAGGTGATTGACATATTGTTCACTCATTAATCCCTTGTTTATGATGTTTCCGTTACACTGAAGCCAATCAACCGTCTGAGTCTCCTATTCTTATATCGAAATAGCTACTTAGGCAACACCTTTTTAGTTTCTTATCAAGGAGCTATGAGAAACAGTCTCTTTGAAGTTCTTGATGTGAAGTTGCTTACATATAACCTCTTACATATGACTACTAACTCGAAGCGTTATTTTTATGCTCTCTAGATTATGCTTTAGAAAGTGTATTTATTTTTTGATGATGATGGTCTGTACACAAAGGTCATTAGTTTGGAGTATCTCTTGTTTGGTTTATTGATCTATACTTATGTCCCTTGCATTTCTTGGCCATGCAGGAACATCCTGCTGCTGCAAGGGCTGCACCTGCTAATCCAGTACCAAATGCTCCTAAACAGAAAGAACCTCAAAAGCATGTTTGTTCTGAACCATCGATCGCCCAAGAAACCCATACGGTTACAGAGGTCAACCGAGATGTGCAAGTGATATCTGCACCGACTCCTATTCGACCAATGCAAGCTCATCGGCCAGCTCTTCATCCTATGGCAGGGATGCCTGTGCCCATACCGTATCAGCCATACCTACCTCCTCCCCCCTTGCAATTTTGTGGCCCCAATCCGCAAATGCCGACTCTTCCAATGCCAATGCCGAGGCCACCACATCTAGTAAACCCACCTCAAACTCAGCAACAGGGTTTTTTACCTGGTCTTCCACACCATCCTAATCAAGGAATCATCCATCAAGGTCCAAGCTTTGGATTCAACCCTCATCTGGGACCACCGTTTCCTCATCACCCAGGAAATTTAGCAATGCCAATGCCACTTCCGTTTAGTTTGCCGCAGCCTGGAAACAGTGGAAATACTCGTAAAACCGTGAAGATAACTCATCCGGTAACACATGAGGAGTTGAAACTAGATAAAACTGATGGGTCACCTAGTTCAAGGTCACATCAGATGGGTCCTCAATCATTTCAATCTATGCCTTCTTATGCGCCAATGCGCCCAAATGGATACTTCTCCGCTCCCTATCCTCCAGGTCCTCCGGTTTTTCCAGTTCCAAATTCTTTTTCTCCTACAAGCACCTCGTTACAGTTACCTGCTAGTTCTCAGGCTTTCAAGGCACCACCAAATATGCTTTTTATGAACCAATCTACTTCTAATGCTTCAATGCGCGGGGGTTCGGAGTTGTCCAATGTAGATTTGACTCAGAGTGTCGTTCATAATGTGTTACCTTCTGTAACTTCACCATCGATAACCGTTAAAGCAGCTGCAGATATTACAGCTGATAAGGGTACAGACTCAGATACATCTGTTCGGTCAGTTGAGGAAGCAAAGGCAGATGTCTCTTCTGTGGAACCCAAATCTGATTCTTCTAGTTTGAAAGAGTTGTATATATCTGTTCATTCCGATAAGGATGTCGTCACGAAGGAAAATGTTGTAAAGTTGGACTCCATGAAGGATATACAGCAGCCACAATACAAAGACATTTCTGTTGCAGCGTCAACTGCTACTCCTTCGGCTGATCTTGGTGTTGCGAACGCTGCAGAAAAAGATCAACACTCTGAACATGGTGGCGGACTTTTGCAAGCAACCGAGCAAAATGGGGTAAAGGAAGTTCGTAAGCTGCCATCAGGTCATGGTTTGAAGACCACATATATTGTCAAAAAAACTGCTTCTCAGGGAGAATCTGAATCTGTTAGTACTGGAATTGACAGCGACAAAATTGCACCGTTGGATAATGAAGCAGCTCCCGCTTCTGTTAAATTTCCTGAAACCAATCTAGGGAACGAAGTGGAGATCGTAGAAAGATCAAGACCAGCTTCTATTTCAGGCGTTTCTTTGGTGAGAAATAAAACTTCTACGGACCCAAATAAGGTAAAGAATAATAGGGGGAAGAAGAAACGGAAAGAAATGCTTCAGAAAGCCGATGCTCTTGGGACAAGTTCTGATTTGTATATGGCCTACAAGGGTAATGAGGAGAAGGAAGAAAGCGGTGTTGCTGGAGAAGGTGCTTCGACGAGTAATGTAAAGTGTTCTTTGGATGCTGGAGTTGAAAATTGTTCGACGAAGAAAAATGATGAGCTTAGAAAACTAGAGCTTGAAGATTGGGAAGATGCAGCAGATGGGTCGATGCCGAAGTTGGAGTCCTCAGTTAGAGGGGACAATAGAGCTAAAAAGTATTCAAGGGATTTTCTTCTTACTTTTTCGGAACAATGTACCGACTTGCCCGACGGGTTTCAGATTATGCCCGACATTGCTGATATATTAGCTTGTTGCAATGCTAGCGGTTCCCACAACAATCGTGAATATGGTAGTTCAGGAAAAAAAGTCGATAGGGCTGGAGCTGCTCGACATGATCGTCGTGTTAATGGGATGATGGATGCTGATAGGTGGGATAAATCTGGTGCACAAGTTTCAAGTCGGGATGAAGGGATAGATCTTGGCTACAGTAACCATGTGATGGGATTTCGGCCTAATTCAAGCCCCAATTATGGCGTTAGAAATCCACGTGGTCAAGGAAACTTTCAGCACCCTGGTGGGGTTCTTTCTGGGGCATCACACTCAATGGGTTTTCAGGGAATACAGAGTAACTACCCTGAAACGGAACGCTGGCAAAAAGCCACAGGTTTCAACAAAGGTTTGATGCCGGTTCCTCAGACTCCGGCACTGATGATGCATAGAGCCGAGAATAAGTATGAAGTGGGTAAGGTTAGTGATGAAGAGCAGGCAAAACAAAGGAGATTAAAAGCGATTCTAAATAAGCTTACTCCTCAGAATTTCGACAAACTGTTTGCGCAAGTTAAAGAAGTTAATATCGACAATGTCGTGACTTTAAGTGGGGTCATCTCTCAGATTTTTGACAAGGCTCTTACAGAACCAACATTCTGTGAAATGTATGCTAATTTTTGCCATCATTTGGCTTTGGAATTACCGGACCTTAGTGTCGATGATGAGAAGATCACCTTCAAGCGGCTGCTTCTTAATAAGTGCCAGGAGGAATTTGAGAGGAATGAACGGGAAGAAGAAGAAGCGAACAAGGCTGACGGGGATGTTGAGCAAACTGAGGAGGAGAGAGAACAAAAGAGATTGAATACACGAAGACGTATGTTGGGTAACATTAGATTGATCGGAGAGTTATACAAGAAGAGGATGTTAACGGAGAGAATAATGCACGAATGCATAAAGAAGTTGTTGGGGCAATATCAAAATCCCGATGAAGAAAATATTGAAGCATTGTGCAAGCTGATGAGCACAATCGGCGTGATGATTGATCACTACAAAGCTAAGGAGCATATGGATGCCTATTTCGACATCATGGGGCAGTTATCTAACAACATGAAGCTATCTTCAAGAGTGAGGTTCATGTTGAAGGACGCTATTGATCTTAGGAAGAACAAATGGCAACAGAGAAGGAAAGTCGAAGGGCCGAAAAAGATCGAGGAAGTGCATAGAGATGCTGCTCAAGAAAGGCTTGGCCAAGCCGGAAGATTTATTCATGGGCAGACCATGAACTCTGCAATGAGAAGGGGTCAAAGTCAAAGTGTAGAATATGTTCCAAAGGGCTCCATGTTATCACCTCCAGTGGCTCCGATGGTTGGCTTCAGAAGTTCGAGTACTCAGGTTCGTGGATATGGCGGAAAGGATATACGAGCAGATGATGGCATTTCTGACAGCAGAATTGTTTCAGTGCCTTTGCCCCATCGCTCTTCGGGTGATCAGCCAATTACGCTGGGACCTCAAGGTGGTCTTGCTAAGGGCATGTCATGTAGAGGGCAGCCCCCTGTTAGTGGTTCGAATGGTTTCAATAGTGCGTTAGAGCGTGGAGTATATACCAGGGAAGATCAATTTGCAAGACAGACAGAAAGATTTGATGAACTGGTGGCTCATGATCATTCCGATGGCCTACAACCCGATTCAATGAACACAAATAGGGATGTGAAAAACCCTGATGAAAGCATTATCTCAGGAAAGGTATGGCCTGAAGAACACTTTAGAGACAAGTCTGTGACAGCCATTAAAGAATTTTACAGGTATGATCTTTTCAGTCTACTTATTAATTTCCCTTGTGCTTTACATTGTTATACTAGTTTTTGCGTTTAAAGATATTCTTTACATTTTTCATGACACTTCAACTTAAGGGAAGGGGAATATAGGTATATATGTTTTGCGGAGGTCGTATAATATTTATCATACAAGTTCAGCTAGATGTCTATATACTATGAGAAACTGCGACTCGGACCTTTCTATGCTATGATGATTCACTACTAACTACTGGATTGAAAGCCTCCTAGGTTGATTGGAGGAGTGTAAGAGGAATAGAGGATAAGTATATTAATAATGCCTTAATTATACTTTAAATTCTAAAACTCAGCATAATTCTAACTAATTTTGAACGGCATCTTTTTGTGACTTTCTGTCGATAGAAAGTAGATCTTGCACCATGTTTGAATATGTATTACTTTTTTCTTTTTTTGTTTTTTCTAGTTGTTAAATGATAATATCATTCCTAATTTGATAATCCAGTGCTACTTAAGATTTATTTTATTTTGTTCAATTATTCTGTTCCTTTAATTGTATTGCTTTTATTTGTTGGGCTAAAATTATAAAAAATATAAAATGACCGTTGTATATTAAATAAAAATTGCCGAAAATCTCGGAGGGGCACTAGTACTACTCCACATACTTTGATGTGTCTATTATATACTTTTGACTTGAAAAATCTTCCTAGAGAGATCAAGAGAAGATATTGGAGAGTGAGCTTAAGATAAATGGAGTTGTTGGCGATGGAGGAAGTATGCTCTTTATAAGGGCCCGTTTCATGTTGAGATAGTCTCATACAAGACTGGCTAAAAGTAAAAACTACACTTTTTCTTAACGGTCATTGTGGAATGCAAGTTGAAGTTTTAATGAATTTTGTGAATAATTCTTATTTATGTCAATTTGGTGGTCTTTTTTATGTAAGAACTCTAGATTTGGATATTCAAGATGTTTTATAAAAAACAAAAAAAATCCATGTTTAGTGGTTAATCTTGGCTCATAATCAATGTTTACTTGTTTTTTTTCTAGTGCAAATGATGAAAAGGAAGTTGCATTATGCATCAAGGATTTGAATGCTCCAAAGTTTAACCCTACAGTTATTTCTATTTGGGTTGCCGATGCTTTTGAAAGGAAAGACTTGGAGCGGGATATGTTGGCTAAATTGCTCGTCAACCTCACAAAGGCTCGAGACGACATGTTTAGTCCACAACAGCTTATTAAAGGGTAAGAGTTTACTTATGGAATATATCATTATCTTTGTGCCTATTTATTTCTAAATTTTTGGATGAATGGGGCGGGGTTTCAAGATCAAAATGTTCTTGTTTGGTAGAATTGAACAATTTGGGTGAGAGTTCGGGTCTGGTTTTTACACTCTTACTGTCTCTAGCGGTCTAGCCAGTCTGCCAATGAGCCATGGCTTTTTAAGGCAGCATTTACGAAGACTGCTCACCCTTGTCAATTTATGCCATTAAACGATTCCCGCCTATGAGGGATTCTGGGGAATTGGATGTATGTAAGTTTACCCTTGTTACTGATAACAAAAGGGTTGTTTTCGATTGACACACCTGGGTAGTGGGTAGCATTACGGTATTGAGAGCCAACCTTCTTAGGATCATAAGGTCTCGGAATGTTCTACTGCCAAGAACACTTCTTTTTTCCCGTTTGTGTTTCTTCTAATCTAATGTTTTCTATATTCACCAGCTTCGAATTGGTTTTGGAAAATCTGGAGGATATGGTTATTGAAGCCCCAAAAGCACCAGAATATCTAGGCCGAATTCTTGCTAAAGTCATCATTGAAGACGTCCTGCCCTTAAAAGACGTGGCTAGATTAATACACAAAGGCGGGGAGCAACCTGGGCGACTTTTGGAAATCGGCTTGGCTGGTGATGTTCTTGGAAACGTCTTAGAGACGATAAAGTCGGAGAAAGGAGAATTAACCTTGACGGAGATTCAAAAAAGCTCCGATCTTTAGATCGACGATTTCTGACCTCCAAATCCTCTCAAATCTGAAAAACTAGACATGTTTCTTAGTACGAATATGATGATGATGATGATGGTTCATTTTAAGCTGTTTTTTTTGACATCAAACTTGTGCTTTAAGCACTAAGATTGTCTTTTTTTCAGCTTCCCTATTATTAATGTGCAAATTGACATTAATTTGCACTACCGGTCTCTCTTTTACTTCTACTTTATCGATATTTAGCCGTAAACAACAACAATGCCAAATCTTCAATTTCAAAAGATTAAGATTGGCTAGTTGTGTTTGGAAACAAGTAACTCATTCAAATTGTAGATTTCAGTAATGAAATCACAAAGGAAGAATTTGAGAATGACAAGGTTTGGAAAGTTATTCTCAAAATTCTCAACTTTACCTACTTTTAAAACAATGGTCGAATTTCACTGATTTGTCAAATATTAAATTTTGAGTCGGTTCTAGATTTTCAAATGAAGTCTTCGTTTCCAAACATAACATCATACCCAAGCAATTTCAAGTCATTGGAAATTCTTAATTTGATGGGTCTTATACGATCAGACACCTTGTATATGCCCAAAACCACCCCTGCGTCCACATGAATCTAATCTAGTAATCAAGATTAAGAAAGCTATAAATTGAAAAACTAATAGTTGATTTACAGTTGTAACATGACGATCAAGAATACCCATTACCAAATTTAGAGCATCAAAGTTTTAAACTTTAAAGAAGAGCTGGATGAATCTCTTGTGCTTGACACAGTATTTGTGATGGAGTAATTTTCAGATTGATATTTTGCAACTCCCAAAACTTTGGACAACCAATTACTCCTATAAAGGAGAGATCCATGTTCAATGATTGTCCATTCTTTTGCAAACTCTTTATTTTAAGTGATTCACAAATTGTTGTGAGAGACGGTCTCTCCAAGAGACGCATTAGATTTATGGGCTAAATAGTCCAATTAATACAAATTAAAGAGATAATTAGAATGTGAGCTTCTTGTTTTGAAGTCGTCTATTTGAAAGACAGTTTCTCACAAGAGTAGCTGTAAATGATTTTATATAATCTATTTTCATATTCAAATTCATATAATTTAATATTCAAAAAAATTCATATAATTTGTATTGTTATTTGGAGATTGATGATAGTAACATAATTATTATATGAGTCTGCTGGATTTTGGGTCGAAAGGTGTTATCTTAAGGAAGAATAGGGGTTAAAATTTGAACTCACAACCTCTATTTTAAAAATTGACTCTTAAACTTTAAGTCATATTCATATATAAAGTAAATTTTGGTTAGAATAATTCAACCTTTTGGAGAGCTTGTAAGGGTTCTCTTCCGGTGAATATGGTCCGCTTCCGCTGACATATGCATTCCTCCCCAACATGCTCTAGATGCGAGGAGGAAGATGAGTCTATCTGCCATGCTATTTTTGGTTGTGCTGACTCGCGTGATATCTGGCTCACTTCTCCTTTTTATTCTGTTATCAACAGTGCTCCCCAGGAATCTTTTGACAATCTCTTTTTGTGGCTCCTCTCTCACGCTACCAAAGAGGAAATATCAGGAATATGTGCGTACATGTGGGCTTGTTGGATCGGTCGCAATATCCGCGTAATGGAGGGTAAGACTTGCGATGTTAACCAGTTGGCCATATCCTTGTGTAAGCTTGTTGCCGAGTATAATGGTATTCCAAGAAGCTGTCTTCGTTCCCCAATCCTACTGTCCAGGTTCTTAACTCATGGCAGCCTTCCCGTAATGATTTCATAAAGGTTAACTTTGATGCACAGGTGAGTCCTGGCCATACTCGTGGTCTTGGTGTTGTTATAAGAAACGAACGGGGAGAAATTCTTCTCACAGGCTCTCGAAGGGTGCAAGCAAATTGGAGCGTGGATATCTCTGAAGCTTTAGCGACTCTCTATGGCCTCGTTGTTGCTAGAAGGATGGGTTTCAAAAATGTTCAGCTGGAGGGGGATGCTCTTAATATTATCATGGCGTTAAAGAGAAGATCGAGGGGTAGATCACCCATACACCTTGTGCTTGATTCATGTTTTGATGTTTTGTCTTTTTTTGATGTAGTCTCGTTTAGCTTCGTTCGTAGGGTTGGAAATGCCGCCGCCCATATGGTTGCTAGATGGAAGACAAATTTGAACAATGAGAAACTTTGTATGCCCCCGCTTCTCGAGTGTCTGCGGACCCTCGAGAAACCCGATTTGCATTAATATATCGTAACAGGTGATCTTCAAAAAAAAAAATTCAACCTTTTGCTGATATTTTCTATAATATAATTAATATTCCAATTTTTGGTTTTCTTAAAATGCACTAAGGTTACCTGTTATTTTGGAAAAAGTTAAAAAAAAAAAAGAAAACTTAAGTTTATGGGGGACTAGGCCCATGTAGGCCAACCTTAAAATCCATGTTGTAGTTGATACTCTGGCTAACTGTCCTGTTGAGTTTGCTAGCTCACAAGCCGTCATGAGCTCGTGTGGACAAGTTCACGTAAAAAGAGATCCTGACTATATACACAAATTTAATGAGGATTCGTTCTAAACTATATGACAAAGACAAATAAATATGACAAAAACCTTGTATTTTGTTAAGTTAAAATGCATTATTCAACAAGATGCAACTTAGGTTGAGAGCTAAACTTTCTCATTCACTTATTCTTCCATTGCATGATCCATGCTGGTTGCTACCTTTGTATCAAAGACAAAAAAGTGAGTTGTATGACGAATATGAAAAGTTCTACTTTTGTTCTTAAACCTAATTATGAAGAATTAAATTAAGAGAGAAATTAAATTATGTGAAAATACTAAAATAAAATTGAAAAAATTACATAGAATAATCTAATATTTTCATAATTTTCCTACAATAATCTCACGTATTGATTAACCATAAATAATTCCAACTTAAGGGGTATTTGCATAGGGTAAGCTTGGTAACCCGATGACCTGCAACAGTAGGTAATTCACCAAATAAAGTAAACTGAAAATTAATGTAAAATTAGAGAAAAAATAAAAGAAACTGAATAATTTAAAAAATCATAATTTTTAAAATATTTTTTCATATTTTTTTATGACACTTTATTTTATTTTTTTAAAATAAAATTTACTATAACAAGTCATCGGTTATCGGTTTACTCTAGGATAATATCTTTTAAAGTAAAGATTATTCATGGTTAATCAGTAGATGAGATCATTGTAGGAAAAACCTGAAAAGATTAGATTATTTTAGGTAAATTTTTGAACAATATTTCAATGTGTTAATGGCATTAAAAAATATGATGAGATCGAATTCCCAATAAGAAAATGATTCATAATAAGAAGACCAATCTTAAATACTACTCCTCCGTTCTTTTTTGTTCTTCCCGTTTAGAATATTTTATTTTTTGAGAGAGAAATTTGATTAAGATTTTTAAGACATTTATAGATGATAAAATATATCCATATGAGATCTCCTTAGATTCGTCTTAATTTATACTTTATTATCATATATTTTTTATAATTTTTTATAATGCATATTTAGACATATTTAGGCTCGAAAGTTGCTTTGAAAACTGTGCAAAAAGTAAATGGGAAGAACAAAAAAGAACGGAGGGAGTACCTCCTATTCATAGAGAATGAAACATTTGTTTTTGACACTATTCACTTATTACTTTTAATTTGTACTTTATTCTTAATCTATAGATTAGAACATAGTCAAGTGAGATCTTGTTTGATTCGTCTTAATGCAAAAATTATTAATATTTATTTTTTTATAATATTTCATTATGTATAATAAAAGATACTACCTCCTATTCAACCTAAATGTCCCATTTAGATTTTTGGCACTATTCACCCATCACTCTTAATTTGTATGTTACTTTTAATCTATAAGTTAAAATATAGTCATGTGAGATCTTGTTTGATTCGTCTCAATACAAGGATTATTAATATCAATTTTTTATAATTTTTAATTAAGTATAGTTTGAGATATTAAGGGTTAAAATGTTGCCTCGGCAAGAGTGAAAAAACTAAGTGAGACATTTAGGCTGAATAAGAGGGAGTATTAAACATTGAATAAGTTCATTGGATAGTGTGAAAAAACAAATGTCTCATTCTATATAAATAGGAGGGAGTATAAAAACCAAAAATTCTTAATCAATAATCGTGATTTGTAAATCACCACATAAGACAAAAAGAATAATATTAAAATAAACAAAATCAAAAAAGATAAATTAAAACAACAAAACTCTCCTCTTATCACATCTTACCACATAAGGGTGATTTATTAACCTCACAAATAACCGTTATTTACCAAGACTTTCTCGTATAATAACTAGGTGCAAATTCTAAAGCGATCAACCAAAGTAGTTTTACTATTCTGTCTTTTTGAGTTTGCCTCTTTTTAACTTTTTTTTTTTAAATAGTACAATAAGACAAATTTCTAAAGAGGAGAGTACATATTATACTCCATTGCATATCCCAAAAGAGATTGAAGCAACAAAATAATAGTGCATAGTTCACTTTATTAATGTCCAAAGTTCTAGGAAAATGGTGGCTCCAAGAAACCATCATCAAAGGAGTTGATGAAAATAAATAAGTACTAAACCCTTAACAAATGTTAGTACGAGGAAATTTGTGTTTTAAGAATATTCCTAGGATCCACTTGCCCATTCATGTATTATAAATTTTATGACTCACATAAGCCCATTTGAAATTTTATAGGAATATCAAAAAATCAAAATTAATTTATTAATTACTTTTATGTACGAATCCATCAATTCAAATTGTCATTTTTTAATTAATTTCATATATAAATATACTTTAAATTAATTACATTAAATAAGTTTATAAAATGACATTTTTCAAGACTTGTTAATCAAGAATGTTTCAAATACAAGTTTTGTTTGTCAATTGCTTAGTGGCCTTTTAGTTTGTCAATTTATATATAAATTTGACTAAATTAATTTTTTATAGATAATATAACGATATGAAATTTATGCTGCGTATATTATCTTAGAGATAATGATTGATTTATATAAGTTAATTAGTCAAATACAATATTGAATTTATTACAAAGACTCACTATGAATATTTACGTTGATTGAACGTGTTCGTAAAGAAAATTGATTGGGAGAAGATGATGGTGCAAGAAATTGACAATCAAATTTAAGGAAGGAGGAAGGGGATGATTGATGAAGCACTTCATGACCAAAAGGAATGAGTAAATCTATGGAAAATGCTTTGCTATAAGTGGAAAATCACAAGAGGATATGTATAAGCTCTTGAAGAAAAATAAAGGAGAATTTTCTACAAAGATCAACTATTTTGGGAGTTTTAAACTTATAACTTTTAAATTACAATAATTTATTTTGAATTGAAAATTTATAATGTAAAAAGGTTTTCTCAAGATCTCATCAATTATGCCAAAAAAAACACTTGATTAGAATTGTTAAATTTTCACTTTAGTATAGAATTACAGAAAATTTGAAATAAATAAGATTATTTATCAAAAAAAGCATACAATAAGATCATAATCAAATTTATTCCAAAACTAAGCGTGTAATCCGCAAACCTTCGGTTCGGGTTGTTCGCACTTATTATGTGCGAACAGACTGAAAAACTGAAACAAGTTGCTCCTTGTTACTAACAGCGAACAATCTGTTTTTGGTTTTCAGTCTGTTCGCACTTACTAAGTGCGAACAACTCTTGTCTTAAAATCAGCATGTTGACCCTGTTTGACCTGTTCGCAGTTACTAAGTGCGAACATACACTTGATTGTTTTTGACTAGTTTATTACTGTTCGCACTTGCTAAGTGCGAACAGACCCGAACCTGTGCTCTGGGGTATCAGGCGCTTATATTTGGAATAAGTTTGATTTGGATCTTATTGCATGCTTTTTTTTATTAAGAATTTTATTTATTTCAAATTTTCTAGAATTACATGCATTTTTGATTTATCCTATTATACACAAACAATTTTTAACCTCTCACAGTGATTAATACTTGAGAAAATACAAGTCAAATGAGATCTCATTAGATTTGCATTTGTATAGATACGTAAGTTTATAATATCAACTCTTTATAATTCTTACTCCTTAATTAAATGTAAAGGTAAAAGAATTGTACAACACACAAATCAAAATAATATACGTATTTTTCTAATTTTGTTAATTCCAAGTATAACGAAAATCCAAACAACCATTACAAACAAAAGCTAAGAATTACTTTTTCTATAACCGATGAGAATCGAGCTAGTATCACAAGATTTACTCTTTCTGCACCTAAAAAATAGCAACACTTTCTACCTAGTACGTCTTCCTAACTTTAGTAGATATCGATTTTGGTCCATCACTTTAATCGACTCTTATAGTCCCCACCTTTTTCTTAATATGCATGCCATGTCATTTTAGAGGTAAATAAAATGCACGTATTTCTCCTTGTCCTCTTCTTTAAGGGGCATGTGTATGATCTATCCGCTACCCTCTTCCCCAGATCTTAACTTCTGTAGAATACCGAGTTGATGACTCTGATTCTGCCTAGAATGTTATGTTGTTGCAATCTATTAATGAAAAGTACAAGCAAAGAGAATTAATAATACAAGTTGAATATTTATTCCCAAGACCTCAAGGAGTAATTCTTAAACATTATAAATTCAAAGTTCAAACACAACCCTTTGAACAAGACTACAAAGAAGAGGCAATTTCTACCACAACTCAACAAAAACACGTCAACTTTCCCCAGAATTTATTTCAATTTGCTGTCACCAACGGCTAACCCCACCATTTCTGTCTTCTTCTTCTTCTTTCTTCTGCTGTATTTTATCTCTTGTCAACTCTTACTCCTTTTCCCGCAATATTCAACTACCTATAATCCATTTCATGTCGTAAAATTATTCAACATCCTTTCATTTTTTACTCAAAAAAGATTTCATCTTTTAAGTATAAAACTTGTCATACTTGTTTTTCTCCATTCATACACATACCTATCTTTCAAAATTCTTACCAAAGCTTACATCTTTCAAATGGGTTTTTTCTCTAGATTAAAGGGTATTTTATAGAAACTTTTTTGATTCATTATATAAAAAAAAGTGTTTGAGAAAATATTTGATAGAAGAAAACAGAAATGAAGTGTTTTTATTACTTAAAAGAGAAAGCTCGTTCAAGGGCCCACAAATCAGCCCCTCAATTGAGGAACCCAGTAAGCAAATCTGATGATTTTGTTGCTGGTTCAAGTGGGGAAGTGTTAAAATCAACTGGGTCAGAGTTTAATCGACGTGGGATTTGTGATTTGTATGAAGAAAAGGGTAGTAATTTAAGGGTTTTTACATATTCAGAGCTTAGGATTGCCACTAATGATTTTAGTAGGAAATTGAAGATTGGTGAAGGTGGATTTGGTTGTGTTTATCAAGGTAAAATTAAGGCTGTTGATGGAGAAGGTGACCCTACATTGGTTGCTATTAAGAAGCTTAATAAAGATGGATTTCAGGTATATGATCATTTCATTTGATTTTTTTTTTTTTTTTTTTATGTTTTTTAAGTTTGAATGGTTCAAGTTTGACAATATTCTTTAGAAAAATGGTTTTAAGTTCTTAAGTTAAAATACAAAAGATAATAATGTGTTTAGGTCGGAGCATTAACAAATATGTTTGGCCGATTTAGAACAAAATCAGATGACGTCGAAAATATTTAGAGAAGTGAGCTTAATAAGATATAACAAATTCTTATCAACTTAAATAACATATATTGGTATGTTTGACGGTTTTATATATAAGTTGAATATTGTCAATTGACATTATTGATGAGCATAGATTGGCCCTGTGTTCGTTGGTGGTCCCAACTCTAGATGAAAGAGCATGTTGAATATTTGCGTGCTAGGTTTGTGACAATCAACTCGGTATAACTCATTTACCTCTAATTATCATTATCATGAAGTCGAATGTTTATCTTTTGAGATTAAGACTTCTTGATATTTTTGTTGGGAGTTGACTTTTGAGTAATTTTTGCTTGTATATCTAACCTTTTTAGGAATGCTAACTTTGTCAATGTGATTGGTGAATCATAAGATGTTGAAGTTTTGGCTTTTTGGGTATTCCAATAAATGAGTACATTTACTCTCTTTGAATAATTCTTTTCTTGGATATTTTGGTAGTTGCTCTCATATTGTTTGGGACAAGGACAACAACATGCTTACCTAATATGTTTACTTTGAAAAGTTTTGAAGTTTCAGAACAAGTTCTGAATTCCAAAAGGCTAATTTGTTCAATTGATGGCTAGTAAATCGAGGTGCTTATTCGGGTCATTAGATCGTTTTGGGCAGGTGTTTCGAGTCAGGTCAAAATCAGATCTTGTGTCAATAATCATTTTAAATCTGTTTTTGAAGTTGGGTCAATATCAGGTAAATGTCAAAGTCGTGTCTGTTTTGAACACCTCTATTAGTAATAAGGGTGAAAAGTTTAAATTAGCAAACTTATTAGGGGTTTTCGGGTGAAGAAAACGTAAACATGATAGATTATATAACATCTTGGAGTTACAATAAAGGTTTAAGCTGATGGTTGTAGCTCCAAGATAAGTTATTTACGTAAGAGCTACTCTTCTGAGAGACCGTCTCTCGGTGACCTCAAAACGAGAAGATGAGGCGTGTCTCACTGAGACTGTCTCATACAAGAATTTGTGTTTAAGCTATCAAGCCAATGATCCCTGGGCCATTTAGAAGTAGATCCATTTTCAGTTACTATAAACTTAGTAATGTCTTAGAAACCCTCATAAGCTTATTTTTGGCTCATGATCCCCTACATTGCAAGTTTCTTGTTGCTCTAACATGAGTAAACTGCTAATTATTCCCATATGTTTTAATAGAATTTTATGTCCTTGGCTGACCTATTGCTTGTAGGAATATGTTAAAAATGTTTCAATACAATTCATCTATATAATCTGTTATCTTGGCTTGTAGGGTCATAAACAATGGTTGGCCGAAGTTCAGTTCCTCGGCGTTGTGGAACACCCTAATCTCGTCAAACTCATAGGATATTGCGCGGTGGATGGTGAGCGAGGGATACAGAGATTACTCGTGTATGAATACATGCCCAACGGAAGTTTGGAAGATCACCTTTTCAAGAAGTCTTACTCGGCTCTTCCTTGGGAAAGAAGAATGCAGATTATTCTCGGAGCTGCTCGAGGATTAGCTTACTTACACGAAGATTTAGAAGTTCAGGTATGAATGATCCGTCCTGCCTTCTCTAACGGCTTAGCAAATGCGTATAGTAAACTACTCAACTCTTATCGAGTTTGTTTCACGCTAGTGTGTTCTTGTTTTGTAATGTCGAGTTAGTAAATCTTGTAGTTTCGACATTTGCTTGTTTCTATAGGTGATATTTCGTGATTTCAAGACGTCAAATGTGCTGTTAGACGAGAATTTTAAGGCGAAGTTGTCAGATTTCGGTCTTGCGAGGGAAGGTCCGACTCCGGGAAGTAGTCATGTTTCAACTGCTGTAAGTATTCAGGACTTAAAATAAATTCATCGGATAACTAGAATCCGTTAAATTGAACTGATGTGATTTCATCGTTTAGGTCGTTGGCACACATGGCTATGCTGCTCCGGATTATATAGAAACTGGTCGCCTTTCATCTAAGAGCGACGTTTGGAGTTTCGGGGTTGTACTGTATGAAATTTTAACTGGAAGACGATCATTAGAAAGAAGCCTCCCAAAACCCGAACAAAAGCTTTTGGATTGGGTGAAACAATTTCCTGCTGATAGCAAAAAGTTCACTAAGATAATGGATCCACGTTTGGGCGATCAATATTCGTTGAGTGCAGCTCGACGAATAGCAAAGTTAGCTGACAGTTGTTTAGTGAAGGGTTCCAAAGATAGGCCGACCATGATCGAGGTGGTTGATAAACTAAAACAAATAATAAAGACGACAACAGACGATGGAAGTAGTAGCAGCAACAGGAGCAGTTCAAGTGAGAACGAAGTTGGTGATTCCGAGAAGAAGGGGAAGCAAATTGGGATATCGGAATCTGCTAGAAGACGGTTTGATCATCTTGCGAAACTCGGTGAGCAGGTGGACGGCCTTAGTAAGAAAAGATTCTTGATTATGCAGAGAGCTAAGGTATCGTGATTCGGTTTATCGGAGTATAGAGAAGATAATGAGATGAATTAAGCAGCAGCTAAACATGATATTTGAGAATCATGAGTTTTTAGACCGCTCCTCGACTAAACAATGTTGCAGTTTCGCCTGAATGAAGAGCATTATTGGAGAAACTTTGAAAAAAACTATTAAGCTTGTGTGCGAATTCGCAGTTCTTTTTTTATGTGAAGTTGCAGATGATGTTTGCTGCTAAAGATTAACCGTAATTCTCTTTATTGATAAAAATAAGGATAACGTTGCACACATCCGACACTGCAAACCCACTTAGATGGAAGATAGTGAATATCAATAGAATAATAATGTTGTAGGTTCATAATAAACCTTGTTTAAAGGAAATAAGAGTGAAGTATTAAGGTTTTTGGTTGTTGAACTCTCATTTGGAGAAGGAGAAGGTGTGCACAAGTATGAATCAAATGTATTTGTCTGTTATAATTGGAAGGTTTTTTGATTGTCATGGATTTTTTTGCTTCTTTTAACAACATAGATACATGTTTTTAAATGATTTTTTCATGTGTTAAAATTTTATACATGTTAATTGTTATAATTGAATTTTAATTAGGTCATGCTTATAAATGATCATAATATGGTGTGAAGAGGAAAACTTGAATTTTAAATAGGTCATGCTTATAAATGATCATAATATAGGTGTGGAGGAAAAAAAGACAACAACACACATCATTATCAAACGAGATTGAAGCAAAGTGAAACTATCATAGAATACTAAATCTTTTTGTGCTCATGTTTCTATAGCCTTGTATCATTTGAAAAGTAAAAGTGAGAGATGAACATCAAAATACTAGTAAAGTATCTCCATTCAAATTTTTTTTTGAATTGGTCAAGTAATTATGGCTTTCTGTTTCACCCGTGTAATAGGAATTCAATTCTAACCACCTATATAGAAAGATTTATTTCCTCTTTCCCATATCTATAGCGATTCTCTAACATTATGGTATGAATCACAAACTTAACCACTTTACCTTTTAACGCATGAAGTTATGCTGGCTTCAATGTGCTTAGATCTTGAACTAATTTGCCAAAAGATAAGACAACATTGATATTATTGCCACAATATACAAAGGTGGGCTTGTGGAAGACCATAACCACCCTCTGTATTCTCTAGCATTTGAGAAAGACAAACATCATAAACAGAGGCAAGCCATTGGTAATCATCACAAAAAATTGAGCGTAAATCTTATAGTAAAGAGAGCAAATCTAAAAGGAGTCGCCGAGTCGCGTACAATATGGACTAAAGGTAATGCAAAACACAGCAATAAAAATACCGCGAGGGTACTCAAGCTCAATAGCGTTGGCACACCCTCGAGTGATTTTAAGACTCAAATGGGAGAGCCAAAATAAGGGGTAGTTTCTGAGATAACATGGATGGCCCTGTATAATACTATGCACAAGAATCAATCAATTATATCGAAGCAAAGCACGCGAAAATATGTACAGGAATACCCCCAGCCTCATAGCTGAAACGAAAACGAAAACGAAAACAAAAATGAATAAGGCAAAAAGAGTGAAGAACGAGAGAGAAAGACACAATAAACTTTTTTAAAAACTTAATGAATGTTAATTTCCAGAGCAATCTCCAGTTATATTACTGAAGAGGCTAAGAGCAAAATCAACAGATAAGAAGGCACTCACAGTCACAGATAAACTATCATGTTCAAGTATTCTCCACTCTATTAGTGTCTAATCTTTAAGTTCTGAACATTGTCATCAATCCCAACAGATCCAATATATATTAATAATAGAGTACGAATTTCTAATACCAACACTTGACTTCTTCTAAGAGAAGTACACCAATGGACGTATGGCACTTGTAACGAAGATGCCACACATGCCAAACTAAGGCATTTCGAAGTTCTTGTGGCCCTATAAACATTTCCTTCCCCAAGATTCCACAAAAAAAAAGACCCACATGCACCATCAACTTCATAACATTCCATGAAGTTACAGAATACAAAGGTTACTAGGCAAGAGAGTCCACACTTCATAAATAAAATCACCAAACTACAAGAGTGATATACACTAAAAAGCTTTTTCACCCTTGATCTACGACAATCACCCTATTGCGTTCATAAGAAGGCACCAAACCACAAATAAAGTTGCCAATTATTGGAATTCAATGCAAAGACCTTAAGTTCAAAACTTTCCATTGGATTCTTATATAAACACAGTAAATGTAAATCAATCTTTCAATGACATCACAGATAATATGCTACTTAGGAATTCAAGGACTCGAACAAATTTACACATATGCAATAATTAAAGCCAAAATCTATGATTAATTGCAGCAGATCCATAATTATTTCAACAAGATCATTCAGTAAGAAAAGATCCAAATACAATTAACTTAAAATCATCCAAATTCATTGCAACTTTTGTTCAATGTAAATGAAACATGTTCAATCTTTACTCTGTTGATTAATTGATTATTTGCAGCAGATCCATAAGTATAAAAATTGAAATGGTAAAATTGTTGCTTGCCAATAACAGTGTAAACTTTAAAATAAAAATAGAAATATATAGTCCACCTAGGGCCAAATAACATTTTGACTTGTAAGAGGCAACCTTACATTTGACAATGCCTTGGTCAAAATAAACATACTCTTTCTTGTGAAGGGGTCCTGTTTGTAACGTTGCCATGTCAATTGTCAAACTAAGATTATTTGACCTAGTTCTAGAAATTTAAAGACTTTGCTAAAAAGATATGTCTATAATTGAATTTAATTACTAACTACTGGCATCATCACAAATGCATTCACTTCATCAAATACGTCTCGTTCTTCATGAACCCAAAAATTTATAATTCTTTAAAATTAAATCATAACAAATTATAATATATGATTCATTAATAATGTGAGTTTCTTATTTATATGTTAAAGTTGGGCACGAGGTATGCTATCAAGGGTCTTGTTTGTACATGAAAAAGATTGCATACGTGCAGCCATCAAACTCCACTTAGTTGGGACGTGGGAGTTGTGAAATGGCATTGGAATTATGGAATAATATTGTTGGTATAACTCAAAATCACTAGCGAGCCCCATTTATAACATTAAAGCTTTGGTGGTGCTGATTTGTTGTAAATCAAAGCAATTCTCAAATTCATGCATTTTTGGTGATCAATGAGATATGAAAAAACTACTACAAAGCTAAATAAATAATGGAGCTACCATGAGGGTAGTTCAATGGTGCCTATAGCCTATAGGGTAGCTATCCTAAGGTACCACAAACAAGGATGCATTTTACTCTACAAATAAATTATTTCACAAGGCATGCAAAAATGTTCAGAAAACCCAAAGTCTGAAATTAGTTGCAATCCATCAGCTAAAGAACACTTGGAGATCCAAAAATTCAGATGAGCCAAGTCCTACTTCTGAATTATTCAGTTACACAAACCTATCCACCTTCTTAAACCAAAAAAGAAAGGAATGTTGAAAGAGTGAAAATAGAGAAAATATATCAATTGACTTAATGGTACAGGGAAGTTAATTTCTAATAATGATAATAGCTCCATTGCCATTTTATCATAGTCTAAGAGCAGACAAAAAGAGTGAGAAGGCACTCACAAGAATTGTTGAGCACTAGACTAAGTAATGTTCACTCCATATGACATGTATCCTCAAATATAGCTCAAGAGATTGAATGCTTTCTTATATAGAAACTAAAAAGGCTATACATTTCTTCAGCACATACTAGCATTCTATACAGATGCAACTCTTTCGCTAATAAAGATTTCACCATTCACAATAAGGCTCTAATGACTCATACAAAAAGCAACCAATACATCATCTCATGCAACTCTATAATATCATACTGCCTCCGAACCTAATTTAATGAAACAGTCTCTATTGATAGATGTTCTTAATTACTTGCAACACATAATGGAAATAGTAAGTTTATATCATTAAACAACCACATTTCCCTCGTTGATGACACGTTGAGTGTTTCTGAAAGACATGATACATCATAACAAGGGTAAGTTGGGTATTGTCTACAATTTACTTCTACAGCTGTGTTCCTCCGATAGTCCCAGAAACAAGAAGAATACACTCTTCTAGACCCGCTTAAGGCTAGTTAATGCTACAATTCTAAGCTTACCATGAGTTCTTCGTACAATTCAACAAAATAAAAAGCAAAACACAACAATCAAAATAAAAATGTCGATTAATTGCAGGGCTATCATAATGATTTGAACAAATAAAGAATCATAATTGTTCCAAATTTATTGCAACTTCATGCAAAACACATGTACCTTGTTAAAATTCACATGAAAGTCGTCACAACTTCTACAAATTTCTTCCGAACCAAAAACCAAAGATCTGACTCATCTGAGCATGGAAACATTCAACTCATATAACAACAAATAGCGAACGAGGAGAAAACCTCAAAAATATGTCGATTAAATGCAGGACTATCATAATTATTTCAACAAATAAGATAGTAAAACATAATCAATCCAAATTTATTGTAATTTAGTTCAAAACAAGTGTACCTTGTTAAAATTCACACGAAAACCATCACAGATCCAATAGTAGAGCAGCTTCTAGAAATTTCTTCCAAAATACAACAAAAGATCTGAGCATAGAAACATCCGACTCAGATAATATAGTCAAAAGAAAGAACAAACGAGAAAACCTCAAAAAACTAGTAGCGATGCTCCAATTTTTCCTTTTCCTGGTACCAATTAACATAAGAGTATACTCCGACAAGAGGTGTGAGCAAAAGAGAAGCGTTGATCCAATTTTCCGTCACCTTGTGAGTGAGTTTTTCAGGCAAATCTTTCCATAACCCTGGCATCACTTTCTGCTGGTATGGTGATAATGCGTATTGCACTGCCTTCATCTTCACTGGAATTTTCCCCATCGTTTTTCTCTTGAAGATGATCTGAAACCCTAGTTTTGCGCAATTTGGGGATGCTTGCGAATTAGAGAGGTTGAAAAAACCGGACAACTCGATGGTAATTGATTTTTATATGAGGAATAGTAAACGAAGATTTTATGGGCCTATAAGTTTTGCTGTAGTATGAGCTAAGAAACTCTTAGGCCCAATAAGGCTGAGACAACTGGTCTCGGACGAGACGGTCTCCTAATGAGACCGTCAATTTGGGCCGACACAATTCACGGGTGTATAAATAATTAAGATTATTTATCAAAAAAAGCACCAAATAAGATTAAAAATTAACTTTATTCCAAATATAAGCGTATAATTTTCAAACCTGAGGAACGGGGTTGTTCGCACTTACTAACTGCGAACAAGATTGTTTTTCTTAAAAAGCCCAAAAGTTGTTCGCACTTAGTAACTGCGAACATGTAATGTTGACTTTTTTTACCCTGTTGCTTCCTCCTTCTTCTACATTTTCCCCAAAGCCAAAAAAAGTCAAAGAGTTGTTCGCACTTACTAAGTGCGAACAACACGTTGACCCTGTTTGACTTGTTCGCACTTAGTAAGCGGGAACAACTTGGTTGACTTTATTTGACCACTTTGCTTCTGTTCACAGTTACTAAGTGCGAACAACACTGAACCTGTGCTCTAGGGTTTTAGGCGCTTACGTTTGGAAATAAGTTGAAATTGATATGGTTATATGCTTTTTTTTGACAAATTGTCTTATTCATTTCAAATTTTCCGTGTAATAACTTGAGCGCTTTTTCATTTTCTGGGCATTTTTCAATTTTGATATTAAAGGTATCAATTTTGACTTTAAAGCTATCAAATTAATAAATGCCCAGAAAATTAAAATGTTAGTACACGCGCGAATTGCGCCGAATCAATAAGTTTTTCTAAATCATTCAAACCAAATTTTAAATCGACCGACCAATATAAAATGTAAAAAGCCAATTTCAATACTGAAATTACAAATTCCAATCCAAGCACTAAGCTCAACAAAGGCCTAACCTGTAATATATTATTTTTAATGTTTTTATATAATTTTTTAGAATTCAAATAAGACCTAAAAGGCCAAATTGAGGATAATGTTGAAATTGGTCTTTTAATCTTTGAATTTGGTCTATTAAGTCTTGAAATTGAAACTTGTTTAAATTATTATTATTATAATACCTAATTTAAGAATTAAAACCAAATCGAATTATGTCTTGGAATAGGTATTTTAAGTCTTAGTTTTGGCCTTTTGGCTCTTGAATTTGATCTTTAAGTTTTAAATGAAAATTTGAAAAAAATAAGCAAAAAAGATAAGATATAGGAAAATTTGCCACGAATAATCCCAACTATCACCCATTGGCCAGAAATAATCCCAACTATTGATTATTTTTTAATAATCCTAACTATTGATAACGTTTGCTGAAAACAATCCCATTTGGTTTTCAACCGGTTGTAGCAGGTTAAGTTAAGTAATTTTTTTTACCTTTTTTTTTTGCATCCTCTCCATCTTCTTCTTCTTCATTCATCCTAAACCCTAAAACTCCATTCATCCTTCATCCTCTGTGGAATTTGTGGAATTTGCTGCTTGTATGTGCACTAATTTGTGCTTCCAAACCCAAAACAACAGCGCTGATTTGTGGAAATGGTTTGTGCAGGGTATTCTGATTTGTATGTGCAGTGATTTCTCTAATGATGTATTCTGATTTGTGCTTCCAAACCCAAATCAAGGCTGCTGTATTCTGATTGTGCAATAATTCATTGCTTTCAATTATTGATTTGTGCAACAAATCTCAAAATATAATCCCAATCACAAGCTGATTTGTGCTTATGTGTACTGATGATGCTGTTTTTGATGATGCTAGGGGTGTATTATTGATGCTGTTTATGTACATAGCTTTCAATAATTCATTACATTCATAATAATTACTTAACTTAACCTGCAAATGGAGTTTTAGGGTTTAGGATGAATGAAGAAGAAGAAGATGGAGAGGATACAAATGGAGTTTACCTAATTTGATGAAGGAAACTTAAAAGAAAAAAGGTAAAAAAAAAAGTACTTAACTTAACCTGCTACAGCCGGTTGAAAACCAAATGGGACTGTTCTCAGCAAACGTTATCAATAGTTAGGATTATTAAAAAATAATCAATAGTTGGGATTATTTCTGGCCAACGGGTGATAGTTGGGATTATTCGTGGTAAATTTTCCTAAGATAAAAAAGTCGAATAATATACAATTTTTGAAAATATTTTCCAAAGTAAGCAGTTTTTATTCAAACCTGTGCCTTAATAATGTGGAAAAAGAAGATAAAATTAGAGAAAATTTTAATGATTAGATTAATAAGAATAGGGGAAATTAAGATGGTTAGACAAAATAAGAGGAGAGTAAGATAATTAGAGAAAAATAGAGATTTTTTGGATGTTTGAAATAAAGCAAAGCTATACACTATTTAGAAAGAAAAATTATAGAGTTATAGGTATTATAAAAATGATTTAAATTATAAATGACTAAAGAATAAAAGAAAAAGAAGGGGAGTGATTTGGATGAACAAAATCTCGTTTAAATAACAAAATAGAAGGGAGGGAATTTGAAAGGAAGAAATTCGGAGAAATTTAATAAATGTTTTATATTAATATATCAATCTTTCCAAAGTTAAAAAGATTTAAAAGTGAAATTCTTATTTCTCCCCATTTCCCTTTCTTTACCTCCTAAACAAACAAGAGTTATTCCCTTTTATTTCTCTTCCCATCCATTCTCTTCCCTCCCTTTCCTTTCCTTTCCTTTCCTTTCCTTCCCTTCCCTTTCCTTTCCTTTAAGATTTAACCTATTTGTAAGTTGCAGGTTTCTCTCTCTTGGAAGGTCATTCTCAAGTCGGAGGACTTTTTTATCCCACTCTCCTTTATGGGTATGAGTTGCCGTCGTTCTTCCCTCATCAGACCCTGATCATACTTTTCTATGAGCGGGATACATTGGATATGATGATGATGAATGAAGTATTTGTATGCAATTTACTCAAATTAATATTTGCAGATAAAACTTAAGTGTGTGCCTTACTTATTAAGTAGAGTTCACCTTTGTTGTGTACTTGTGTCACAAATACACATTGATGTGAGATCCATTTACTCCACTTAAATTACTTGTATTGTGTCCTTTAATTTAATAGGAGAAAGTTTTGTATAGATTTGGTCCATACTGATTTAACAGTTGTTTGGTAGAAGAAGTAAAAATATAATTGAAATGGAATAGTTTAAAAAGGATAAGAGTAATTGATAAGTGTTATTGTTAATACTTTGGTATAGTTACAGGTAAGGAAAAGACTTGAGTTGAAATAATGAATCACCTGAATTTACCAATCAGCGTTTTATTTTCTCGATTGAGCCCCTTGTATTCTCTTATCAATCTCCACTTTTTTCTATCTATCTCTCTTTTTTCTGCATTAAACCCATTTTCTCCAGAAGCAAATCAATAGATAATCTTTCCCAAAGGATTTTAAAGAACCAATTCAAAGCTTGACCACAAAGTAGTGGTATAACTATGATGGTGGTATGTTATTATAGGAAAGTTTGAGGTGGAAAGGGCATGGTGAAGATCGATGGAAGATGACGTTGGTGGCGAATCTGTTGCACTTACTAACGGTGGTGGTGGCGGCGATATGAAGCCAGGGTTTGGTGGTGGTGTTAGATGCAATTAACGGTGTATTGAGACATTTTGCACTAATTACTTTCATTTTACAATCCATTGTATAAATTTCATTAAAAATACTAAAGAAAAAATTGTCGAAAATAATCCAACATTTTACTCATCTACTGTGAATAAACCCATATTGAATTATTAACTAATAATCCAACATTTGCTATGTATTTGCTTACAACATACCCAGTGATCTGAACCATCATCCCCTCCCACACCAGGTATGTTGAGAGCAAATACATATTACAATTGAGATTATTAAAAGATAATCAATAGGTAAAACTATTTATAGCGAAAAAGCTATATTTCGGTATTTTCGACAATTTTTCAAATACAAATTATTCAAATATTCTAAAATTCTTTCAATTCATGAACCATTCAACTCAATTATATTCCATATTTGATTTTAATATCAAAAATTATCAACCCACTCTCACAAGTCATTTAGAGTCCTAATTTAACCTTATATTAAACAATATAATTATACATAAAAGGCACAATTCTCATGAGCTCATTTTACATATCCAATCTAAGGACTTTAGTGTTTGATGAGTTCATAAAACAACGATAGAAAGTTGGTCTTCCTCATCTTTGGGTTTCTTATTTTTTTTAAGTCCCTATATGAATGTATCACTTATCATATACACATTTTTTAAGTCTATGATTAGAAGGTGACCTCATTAACTAAATAATTAAATAAATATATATTATATAAATTTATTGATGATCTCATTTCTTTCTTTTTCCATATTGACTTGTTTGATGGAGTACTTTTCGTATAGATATATACTAAAAGGGTAATCACTAACAAATCATTCACACATATACATATACATATACATATACATATACATATATATGAAAAGTTTTAAAAAATCGCTATAAAAAGTTAGGATATCAGCTATATATTTTAGACACTTTGTCGGCTATATATTGGAAACTAAATGACTAACTTTGTGACCGACTCAATAATTGGCTGAAAATATTGTGGAAATAAAATAATATTTTATTGGTAGTTGCAAGGTATTCAAAAAATAGCCGAAAGTTTGAATTAGTTTTGGAGGGAATTTTCACGCGCACCCATCTTCGTTTGTAAATATCGCACTTCTACATTAACATACACCATTCAATTTATTATTCTCTTTTCCAAGAAAATACACCCGTCAAAAATACAAATTACGTATGTTATTATTAATTGTTACTATATTATACTTATGTTTACTTCTAATTTGATTTTATAAGGGTAAAGGTAAAAGACACTCCCAGTATCTCGCACAAGACAGAGTCTGGTGGGTTTTTTTTTCTGAAAGATGCGGACAAACCATACCTGTTCCCCTCAAGGAGCGAGTAAAGAGCTAGGATGCCGCATTCAAAAAACCCCTCAGCTAATTAATAAATACGTTCAATAGAAGTCGAATTTCAAACCTTCTACTCAACCAGCAAAGTTTGATTTGCAAATAATAACTTACTAATAGTGTATGACACCAAGTTCACCAACACAAAGCAATATGTAGCATAACTACCGGAAGGTGGCATAAGCAAACCCAATCACAACCAACAAAAGCTAAGAATATTTATATGAGATTGTACTAACATAGTAAAATTAACCATTAGGTACTACAAAATTTGGTATGAAATCATATTGCACTTATATATTATTGGCAATTATATAATTAATATCTCTATATTGCCAAACCATCCTACATAATAGGGAGGTTGATAGATATAATTGATTTTGTCATGATTTATGACCTAATTTATTGAACCACCTTTCTTTCATTCATTGGGCCATTCCTCACATGATCTATGTTTTGTATCTTGCTAAGTGTAATTATTTGCAATTATTCTGATGATTTATACTTCTTTGTAACGGTCATTATTAGTTATTTGGAGCTTGTTTCGAAAGATTTATGTAATTTTACACATTTTGTTTATCTTTAATGATTTCAAGAGGTTTTGATTGCTTTTAGCATAATTTTTATCATTGAAGAAGTTTTTACGAAGAACTAAGGAGTGTTCAAAATGCATAAGTTTTGAGATGAAAGTCAACATATGTTTACACTTCTGATCACAACTTTTGATAGGAAGATCATATAAATGCAAGAGTAGTGGTGTTTGAAACAAGACTTCAAGAGATTCCAACTGTATATTATGCCCAATTTCGGCACCCGAGCAAGAAAGGACGAGCTTTTCTCCAATCAAGAGCCAACAAAGAGTCGACATCTAAAAAAGCGATGAGTTGTCGGGTGATCCGTATTTTGTTTCTTTTTCTTTTAGCAAGATTGAGTTAGTATAAATAAACGAGTTAATCATATTACAATACATCTAGTTTTTATGTTAAAATAATTCTTGGTAGTAATTTTCTATTGTAAATCGTAAATTATTTGTGAACTTTTAATTTACAATTTTGAATTCGTTTCTCATCCAATTTAATAATTATGTTTCTTCCTATGTACATTATTGTTCGTTCTACTTAGTGTGGTTTAGTTTTTACTACTTCCTCTATTTTGTTTTTTGTTGCTGCATTTGTATGGGCACAAGAATTAAGAAAAGGTGGGCACAATATTTAAAAGACAATTATATCCTCCATTTTAATTCTAAATTGAACAGAAAAAAAAAGAAAACAACTTTTGTATCAAAATAGGGGTAAAGTAGATATTTATATAGTAGATATAAAAGTTAATGAGGTATAAAGTAGGATAAAAATAGGAGTAAAGTAGATATTTATATGGTTGTTTTAATACAAACGTATGTAGCAAGTAATTTGAAATTGTCAAAAATGAAAAATGAAGCAAGTATTATGAAACGGAGGAAGTATTAAATATCAAGTAAGTCTTTTATTTTATTGTTCTTAATTCTTTTTAATTTCTTTATTTTATGTTAATTCTTTGATTAGTTCTTGATTTGTATTAGATTTATTTTCTTTATTTATTTCTTTCCTGTCAATTACCAAGTCAAGTTATTAGATCTTGTATCTATGGTAAAATGACTGATCTAAAACTAAGTCGTGATCATCAGCATATTCAATGTATCCCGCTCATGGACAAACAATGGTCAGGATCTCAGAAGGGCAGATAAACGACAAATCATACCCATATAAGAGGTTGCCTACCTCAAATTGAAGATTATGATAATTGTGATTTCCGATATCCTTCACCTTTAGCTATACATCTTACAAACATAACATTTTGAGCAGTCTTGAACACAACTATTCGCCATATTTTATTCTTTGTTGTCTATATATTAAAATAGGGTAAAATATATTAATTTAATTTTCCTTATGTTTAACCCGGCCCGTTAACTAAATAAATACTCCCTCCATTTCCTATTGATGTTTCCATATGGAATATTCACGTGAATTAAGAAAAGTGGAATCTTTTAGATAATGGAGATATTATTTTATTGAATAATAAATTTGATGGAGGAAAAGTGGGGACCACAAATATTAAAAAAGTATTTAAGGAAAGTTAGTGAAAAAAATATGGGAACCATAACTAATTAAAAAATGTTTTTTTGAAGTTAGTGGGAAACATGTGGGGACCATAAGTAATATAAAAATATTAAAATGGAGTTAGTGGAAGATATGTGGGCCCATAATCATTAATAAAATATTCAAATGAAAATGAGTGAGGTTATTTTTGTCCAAAGTTTGTGATATAAATGGAAAGATTCTTTATAAGAACAACAATTGAAACACCCAAAAATGAAAAGTGGGAACTTCTTTAAGGAACGGAGGGAGTAAAATTTTGTATTAGTATCGTTTATAGTCTAAGTTTCTTATTTTAGAGGATTATCAAGAGGGGATAGTTGGATTAATAACCCTCTATTTAGCTCATACAAGTTATTGAAATTATAGTAATTGCTAGAGTGCAATAACATCCATGTGTTTATCGTTACGATTTATCCGGTTTGATATTTGACATTATTTACTATCAATCAGTTCTGATTTTTAATTAATTCTTAATTATCAAGTACAAATTTATCTTATATGATTCATTTCAATGAAATTTTTAATTTATATAGACTCTTTTATAATTTTTTATTATGCACAATTAGATGTATTGAGGAACGAATTTGTGTATTGGCTAAAATACAATCCCAAATATGATAAACAATAGAGATAGGAAGGAGTATTATGTTATTTCTGTTTAGAACAACAAAATCGTTTAAAGGTAAAAAGATTTGAAAGGATAATGATTATTCTTCTTGATTTTCCTTCCTTTTCAAACAAACAAGAGATACTTTCACTTGTCTTACCTCTATATCCCTTTCGTTCCATCCCTTCCCCTTTTATTCCTTTCATATCTCTTCTAATTTGTATCAATACATAATTTATATATCTTTGACTAGGTCGGTCACAAATTCATGTTGGAGCTTGGTATGGAAAATCAAAATAGTCAATGGAAAAAATTGAAGAAATTGAAGTTAGCTTTAAAGCAGAAGGACAAGTTAAATCGGCTTTCCTTCACTAAGCTTCGTATAATCGTATCCAAGTTAGTTTTTTTTTTAAATTTTATTTTAGACTTTGGAACTATGCAAAGGTGAAAAGTCGAGTTGACTTCGAGATTTGCCACCGCGTATGGCTTCTAAACTTGTTTTTCACGTTGCTCTATTTTGAACCTAAGTCTAACGCCATATTTTTGCATTACGGGGCTGGTAGAGGGAAAGGGAGAGGGTAGGTGAGTATTGAAGTCAAGACCTTTTTTTAGAAATGTGGCACTTGCTCTTCAACTGAGACAAGACTAAATTCTCAGTCTAATGTACGTGTTATTGGTTGTATAATCTATAAATACTCTCCAATACAATTTGTTGCTAACTAATTCTAAGTCTAAACATTACTCTCTTAATTGTAATTTTAATCCTCTAACCCTAAACACTTAGCGTCTTCTCTGACTCTTAGAGAATCTCCATTATAGACCTCCATTGAATTCTTCAAGAACTCCTATATGATCATCAATAATAAACGCAATTAGGCTTATGGAGACGTAGCTCACATTGAACGTATCATGATAACTCCAAATGTTGATTGATTTTAACAAAATCCCTTAATTTCTGATTTTGTATTTTAGTAGAACAATTAATCGAGGTCTTTACCATAGATTCAAGCGTTCAACATTGATTTTTTAGCCTATATATAGTCCTCCCCACTTACAATAAAAACTAATTATTTAACGTGAATCCTCCTTTCCACAATAAAAATTGATTTTTTTAACCTTAAATCCTCTTATCTACAACACAAATTGTTACACAACAACACATTACTGTAAATTTATAAACTCAAAATAAAAAATAACGACTCAAATACCACTTCACTTGGCACACATTTTTCTATTTTCAAATTGCAAAATCATATTTATAATAGAAGAAAATAAAAGAAAAACAACTCAATGTATTCTATGGGTAAGTGGTATACAATTATATGTTGTATTGATAATTGATAATAAGAATAAAAAGAAGAGATATAATTGGAGTAATAAGAATCCTAGTCATTAATGCGTGTGCTTTGGATGTATTGACAACACAAACACAATCACAGTCCTCGGATCAACAACTAATTTTGTCTTCTTGCTTCCAATCACTTGTCATTCAAACAAATTGTATAACATCAAAACTATGTTCTTCATGCATATCATCATGTAACATGTACATGATATACTTCCTCGTTCCATAATTCTTTCTACTGATAGTGACATTTTCCCACACAACATGTCATATTCGGTAGCAAGTATTATGAAACGGAGGAAGTACAGCTTGGATTTTTTATCACTTGCCAATTACCTGCATACCCATTAATTTTATTACATCTGTCTTTTCGAAAAAACATTATTTAATTTAAAAGTTATTATAGATTTGAGTTGAAAACGGTATTAAACTCAGATTTAAAGGCAGAATAGTCAATAAGAATTCATACCCATAAAGAGAGTGCGATTAAAGAGTCCACGACTCGAAAATGACCTTCCAGAAAAGAGAAACTGTTGTTCCCTTAAACCGTTGGATGAAATAGTAGCAATACTAAATAATGAGATCATACCAAAAATTGATAGTTTTCAAAGAGATATATCATGTAACTGATTTAAGCATTGTAGTTATGTGAGTAGGGTGAAATGACCTTCCACTTGATATTTATCATGGAAATATTGTGAAGTAGTAGTTATGATTTTTTTTTGATATTTATTATTTATTATATTGAATTTTATATCTAATTGAAAATTTTATTACCTTTAAGTTATATATCTTAGAAAAGAGTTATTGTCTTCACGCACTTGTTACTTGTGGCAAAATTATTAAGAGATTGAGTTTTGGATACTTGTTATCGTGAATAATATAAGTGTATGATATTAATTTTTGATTAATAATAAGTAATACTAAATTAGGATTGCTTTGCTAGAAAAATATCAATTTTTGTTTATTTAATAATTTACCTTTGTTGTTTTTTCTTTTTGTCAAATAATTAACCCACTATAAACAGTAGTTAGTATTATTATTCTAGGTAAATACATTCCTAAATTGATATCATTTATGGTTAATAAAAAGTAGTATTATTGTATGGAGATCAGTGAAAATTTGTATTATTCACGATAATTTTTTTTATTTTAAATGACAATTATAGCTTATTTACTTACACGATCGAATAAGATTAATGAAAAATTCGGTTTAATTTTAGGTTTATTGTCGATTAGCTTAACTAGATCCTAAACAATTGTGTAATTAAGAGTATAGTTGATATTTGAACTAGATAATTTGATTAACGTTTTCATTTCACCACTTTATATAATTTTGTCGAATCCAACTTATTTTAGTGATTTTTATGGTTTTTTTATTCACTTTATTTTTATCAAAATAAATTAATCTTTATCTTAATTAATTTAAGGAAAAATTATAAGAAACTACCTAATCTATACACCTTTTTTTAAAAAACTACCTTATATAATTTTTTTTGCAAAAAGCTACCTTATATAATACTCCCTCCGAATCAGTTTAGATGTCCCATTTCCTTATTTGGCAAAACCATACCAATTGTTCCATTTTCTTTTTTGTCTATCCTTTTTTTACATAAATACCCCCACTTTTCCAATTCCCAATACCCAACTACCACCTTTACAATTAATTTAATCAATTAAAATACCCAACTACCATCTTTTTAATGGACCCCATTCAACCCTTAAAATCCGTGAAATCCCAAATGGTACATCTAAACTGATTCGGAGGGAGTACAATTATTTGCAAAACACTACCTTTTACTGATTTTCGTCAGTTGAATGTTAACATTAACATTGACCTGCACAAAAAACTACCTTATGTAATACAATTCTTTGCAAAACACTACCTTATATAGTACAATTCTTTGCAAAACACTACCTTATATAATACAATTCTGTGCAGGTCAACGTTAATGTTAGCAGTCAACTAACGAAAATCAGTAAAAAGTAGTGTTTTGCAAAGAATTGTATTATATAAGGTAGTTTTTTGCAAATTTTTTTATATAAGGTAGTTTTTTAAAAAAGATATATAAATTAGGTAGTTTCTTATAATTTTTCCTTAATTTAATTTTTGTGTGTTGAAATTCTAGTCTTTTATACTGAATAACACATTCCTTATTTACTGATTTCAAAAAAAAAACATTCCTTATTTACTAGTAAAGAAATGCGTACAAGACTACAAGTACAATTGTCATTTCTAAAATTCTATGGCGACATTTTACCTTGTACGTATGTTTTTCTCATTATTTTAGGTAAGTATAAAGGAAATCACAATCTCTTGTGAATGACGGTTTCTTTGAGAGACTATCTCTAATTTGGCTGACTAATATTTTTTTAAATATTGTAATTAGGCATAAAAATGATATAAGTAAACAATTAAGATATTGAAAGTATGCATTAAGGATACGGTAAGTAAGTATTAAGGATAATATATGTACGCATTAAAAATACGGTAAGTAGGTATTAATCTTTAATGATTTGAGCTTAAAATACATCTATTATGACTTTATTCTAAGATCACAACTGGGCCGGCCCATTCTCAGGCGCGTGCACTATACGTACTCCAGATTTTAATTTTTTTTTGATTTTTTTTTCATTTTCTGGGCATTTTTCCATTTGGACCTTAAAGGTATTAATTTTGACCTTTAAGATATCAATTTCAACGTAAAATAGTACTTAAACATATCAATTAAAGTAGAAATTTCAATAACATACAATTCATTACTTATTACTGTCAATTATTACCAAGCATGAATCAATTATGACTTTATCTTGTTTTTGTTATGATATAACAACATACAATTCATTACTTATCACTGTGAATTATTACCAAACATGCATCAATTATGACCTTATCTTGTTTTTGTTATGATGTTAACTATATCAATTATAAACAAAATAAATGAACTACATAACAACATACAATTTATTACTTATCAATGTTAATTATTACTAAACATGCATCAATTATGACCTTATTTTGTTTCTATTAGAATGTTAACTATATAATTATAAACAAAATAAATGAACTACATAACAACATACAATTCAATACTTATCACTGTCAATTATATTAGGTAGAAATTGATCACTTTAACGTTAAAATTGATTATTTATATGTTCAAATTGAAATTTTACTTTAATTGATACATTTAAGTACCACTTTACGTTGAAATTGATATTTTTAAGGTCAAAATTGATACATTTATGAGTAAAATTGAAAAATGTCCAGAGAAATAGAAAAAGTTAATGGGCTCCATATTGAGCTGCGTCTTATTCTAAGACGAACTTACCAAAGATCTGATGTAAAAAGAAAGGCTAATATATTAACGATATTTATGAGGGTTCCAATGTTTACACTTTTTGTTAAAATGGTTACGATAGCTTAGGGCGGAAGGAAAGGGATTGGGGCAATGAGGAATATAAACATAAATGCACGATAGTGATCGATTACTTCTTGTGCAATAGACTAGTCACTAGTGGGGACATGTAAAGGGTGGCAAAGCAAGCCAGGTTGCCTTTAACTTAATTAGTGGTCTCCAATTAACAAATTTATTGCATCACAAATTTAATGACAACTTGGAATTGGTCATCCAAAACACAATTGTCGCCAAAAGATGTGGAAGTGTTTCTCAATTATAAGTGTAGTTTTAAGATTGGTCCATTATATTAAAGAATATTGGATGATTTAGAAAAGTGTAAAGGCAATGCCCAAACTACCGGATGTTAGAATATATAACATATTTTGGGGTTTTAACTATCAGGTTAAATTTTTGGTTAAGTTGGTTTCTTAATATAGTATCAGAAGTCAACATGACAAGAGGTCTCGGGTTCAAATCTCAACAGCCCCTCATTTTAAGTGGAATATTCACTTATTCAGCGACTATGCGTATCCATACTTCTAGCCCAATGAGCTCTCGTAAGAGGGGGCATGTTAGAATATAGCAATATTTTATTAACTTTGTTCTCACATTGTGAAACGGAACCATATTTAGGATAAAATTGATCGGTTTAACGCCATAATTGATCACTTATATGTTCAAATTGCAATTTTTACTTAAATCGATATGTTTAATTACTACTTTACGTTGAAATTGATATCTTTAAGGTCAAAGTTAATACCTTTAAGGTCCAAATGGGAAAATGCCCGGAAAATGAAAAAACCATAAAACGAAAATCTAGAGGGCAAAGCGCGCGCGTGTAGTACATGTGCCTTACAATGGGCCGGCCCAAATCTCATCGTAGAATAGGACGGTCTCGTCCAAGTTTTTGTGTTTTATGAAACACAAATTCTTGTGAGAGACGGTCTCTTTGAGAGACCAACTCTAATTGGGCTGGTTCATCATTAGGAGTGATGAAGTAGACAATTAAGATATTGAATGTATGCATTAAGGATAATGTAAGTAAGCATTAAGAATACGTTAAGTAGGTATTAATCTTTAATAGGTTGGACTTGAAATACGTCTCTCAAGAGACTAGGTGTTTGTGAAAAAGTGAGAGAAATGTATTAATTTTCAAAAAATTACAAGTTAAATGAATGATGAGAGTTAAAAAAACGTCATAAACAATAAATAAAATTTTAATCAATTTAATAAGAAAACTAAAAACTAGGATAATTTTTCATGTCATTATGAGCCAAATTGCATATATTATAAAATTAATATCATACTTTTTTTCATGTCATATACTACATACTCATTATTAATTACAAGCATTTAAAAATAGAGGCAATATTATTATATAATCTATTTAAAGACTGAAAAATTTTAAATAGTGCAACACAACAACTAATTGAATTGGGATTGCATGATATGTGAATTAATTCAGCTTGTCATTAACTAATCATATATTTTATACAATGATACATGGATTTAATGTGATAATTATTATTTACAATTTTATAAAAAATGTTAATTTATTTTAATAAAAAAATTTATCAAAAGAAAGAGTCTACATGCTTGTAACTTGTAAGTATAGATTGCCGACATTATTCCCTACCCGGATCCTAAACATAGTATTTTATGGTCGAAATACACCGAGTACGATTAAGATGAAGAATCTAAATACTTATTATTACTCCCCTTGTCCCTCTCAATTTGCACTTCTTTACATTTTAGTTTTCCCTGCTCATTTTGTACCATTTTCTTTTCTGACAATAACTCCACTTTTTTCTTTAAATACCCAAAATAATTTGGGTGCATTCTCACGAGGATGGAGAGAGTACTATTTAGGAGGAAAGTTTGAGGATTGAGAAGAAATTAGTTTATGACCAAAAATGGAGTCCCATTTCTCTCTACACGTGGTGTAGCCGCGACTTTGTTATCTTTTGGAACATACACATTCTTCAAAATAGTTTTCCTACCATATACAAGTTTTCTACGTAAAAATTTATAAGTGACACACTTTGAAAAAGTCCAAAAATTTACAAGTGCACATAATTAGCTACTCATAACATTCAGAACCCAAAACATTGCGCGTCCAAATGCTTGTAGCTATCATCAACTTTGTCATTGACCGCCAAAAATTTCTAACGAAGAAATGCTTACCTACACCAAGTAATTGAGATTCTAATAAATTACAACAAATAAAAAAAAAACCCTAAATTTATAAGTTTACCACGAATAAAGGCAAAATCCCTAAATTGATAAATAAATTACTAATCAATTAAAACTCTAATAAATTCCTAATAAAAGAAATTAGCAAAACTCAAGATTCTGCAACTTGCTTGAAGAAATAGGTAATAAATTTAGTCAAACTTGATAGAAGAAATTCTTCAAATTAAAAAAAAAACCAAAATAAATTATACAAGAAATTCTTGATATTAGAAAAACCCATTGATTGAAGAACAAATTCTTCAAACCTGACAAACGAAATGCTTAACGATTCTTCAAAATTAAACAACAAAAGGTAATAAAATTAGTGAAACCTGATAGAAGAATTTGTTCAAATTAGAAAAAGCTGAAAGATATAATAATGCGGAATTAAAGGTTAAGAAATGTATTTAGGGTTTATGAATACTGTTTGTATTAACCATAATGATGAATTTACACCCCTATAAATATACAAGCTAAGATCTAACTTAGGAAGCAAATAATCTACGGAATAATCTAATAACGGAAAAGAATAATTACAAAATATTCCTATATATTTCTACACTCCCCCTCAAGTTAGGTCATAGGGTTACCAATGCCTAACTTGGATAATGTACTCTCGAACACTTCAGCTGAAACTGCTTTCGTGAGAATATCTGCAAGTTGATCTTCTGACTTTACGTGAGGAATGCAAATAATTTTGTTCTCCAATTTCTCCTTTATAAAATGTCTGTCTATCTCCACGTGCTTGGTTCGATCATGCTGAACAGGATTTTCCGATATATCAATGGCGACTTTGTTATCACAGTACAAGGTACATGTCTTTGATGATGGAAAGTCTAATTCACCCAGAAGTTTCTTTAGCCATAATACCTCTGTTATCCCTTTAGCTACTCCTCTGAACTCGGCTTCTACACTTGACAAAGCAACCACCTTTTGTTTCTTACTTCGCCAAGTAACCAAATTTCCTCCTATAAGAGTGAAATACCCTGAGGTGGACTTTCTGTTATCACGGTCTCCTACCCAATCAACATCAGTATAAGCAACCAGATCAAGGTGCCCGTTACTCCCAAAGAATACTCCTCTTTCACTTGTACCCTTTAAGTATCTCAAGATCCTCATAACAGCCTCTAAGTGTGGTACTTGAGGTGAATGCATAAATCGACTAACAACTCCTACTGCATAGGCTATATCTGGTCTGGTATGGGAAAGATAGATGAGCTTTCCTACCAGCTTCTGATATTTCTCTCTGTCTGCTGATTCTCCTTCAAGGGAAGTGTGCAGTCTATGATTAGTAACAATAGGAGTATCAGCAGGTTTACAATCAAGCATACCTACTTCAGCAAGAAGGTCCAAGATATACTTTTTCTGATTTATGAAGATTCCCCTTTTCGATCGATAAACCTCAATGCCAAGAAAGTATTTCAAGTTTTCCAAGTCTTTCATCTCAAACTCCTTAAACAGTTTCTCCTTCAGATTCTTGATTTCCTCCTCGTTATCCCCAGTTATCACCATATCGTCAACATAGACGATCAAGCATGTCATTTTCCCATTTACTTTCTTCAAGAACAGAGTGTGGTCAGAGTTACTCTGTTTGTATCCAAATTTCTTCATAGCCATAGTAAATCTCCCAAACCAAGCCCTTGGTGATTGCTTTAAACCATATAGAGCACGCCTAAGCTTACATCCTTCTCCCAGAGAGAAATCACTTGAGAACCCAGAAGGAGCATGCATATACACTTTTCTTCGATTTCTCCATTGAGGAAGGTATTCTTTACATCAAACTGATACAACGGCCAATCTTTAATTGTTTGTAGCTATCGAGAACAGAACTCTTATCGTGTCAATTTTTGCCACAGGTGAGAAGGTTTCAGAATAGTCAATCCCATAGATTTCGGTGTACCCTTTATCCTTGAGCCGAGCTTTGTATCTCTCAATAGTTCCATCTGCATGATACTTAATTGTAAACACCCACTTGCACCCTACAGTTTTCTTGCCTTCAGGCAGAGTACATTGTTCCCATTAGGGATGGCAACGAGTCGGATTTGGGTCGGGTCTAAGTGGACCCGGATCCAGATCCGTTTTCAAGTATAGGGTCCAGATCCGGATCCGGATCCGTGGGTCTATTTTTACAGGGCCTAGATCCGGATCCGTGGATATTGCGGATCCAGTACCGGGTCCGGGTCTAAAACGGATCTCACTTGTTTTTGCCCTGTTTGGTGTATTTTCGAATCGTTTTGAGATTGCCATGATGTTATTCATAGACTAATGATAATAAATATATAATTTCACAATCTATCACTTAAAAAAAAATATTATACAACTACAAATTGTCTTCAAAATATCCAACGAACATAAATAAACATAGCCGATACACAATATTTCATTCATAAATCATAATAAGTCGATCATTCATGTCGTAGTCATCCAATCTTCAAGTCGATCATTCATAATAAGTCAATCAAAATTCGTCAACACTAACTTAACACAAATCTACCATCAAACTTAACACAAATCTACAATTAAACTTAACACAAATAAATAATACTCAACATAAATCTACTACTTAACTTAACATAAATTAAAATCTATTTAACATTAAAAATAACTCAATCAAAACAACTAAACTCAACATAAATCTATCATTAAACTCAACATAAATAAAATTAATCAACATAAATAAAATTAATCAACATAAATCAAAAGAAATGTTGGAAAAAAACAAAACAAAACTAGAGTTTATACCTCAAATGGGCGTGGCTAAGAGGTGGCTGGTGGGTCGTGGGCTGTGGCTGTCTGACTGCGAGAATGGGTAATTTTAGATTAGGGTTTCTGAGTGACTTTGGGAGGGAAGGGAGTTTTGAAATAAATTAGACTTGGGAGTGGGAGACAGGCTGGTGGGAGGGAGATATATTATATATCGATATATATTAAAAAAAAAACGGGTCTTAAGATCCGCGGGTCCGGGTCTGGGTATTTTACTCAGATCCGGATCCGGATTCGTGACTTTATAATTAGACCCGGACCCGACGGGTCTATTTTTTTAAGCCCCAGATCCGTGAAAACGGATACGGATCTACGGATCCGGGTCGGGTCCAATACTCATTGCCATCCCTAGTTCCCATGTGTTATTTTTCTTGAGAGCCACAATTTCATCTTCCATTGCCTTACGCCACTTCGGGTTCTGAAGTGCTTGCATCAGTATTTCTAGGAATAGAGCTGGAGTATAGACTGGTTTGGAAAGCCCTGGCTGTTTGGGCTAGTCTATTTCCTTCATCTCTGCCAATAGGGTATCTCGATCTCTGCGACTCAAACTCGGGGTCATACCTCTTTAGAGGAACCCCCCTAGTTCTCCTTGGGGGCAATTCATACCTGCATGGAGACTCAGTAGTACCAGATATATCAATATCAACAATAGGAGGTTCAACTATTAACCCTTGAAGCTCAGATATAACCTCTTCACCAAAAGATGCATCAGACAGGGTGGGAATAGCCTGAGGAGAAGGAATGACTATAGTTTCAGTAGCAATATCGGTAGGATTACCTACATGCTCTTTTGGGTCTAGATCATCAGAAACAGAATAAATAAGCAAGCTCAAGTCATCACATGTAGTCTCCCCCTGAGGATGAAGCTGGAGATAGAAATATGACGTCTCAAAGACATCACAATCCAGAGTAGTATAGAGTCTATTATGAGCCGGATCAAAGCAACGATACCCCTTCTGATTAACACCATAGCCCACAAAGACACATTTGAAAGCCCGGGGTTCAAGTTTGTGGCGAGTAGGTTTGGGTAAGTGAACATAGACAGTGCACCTAAATATGCGGGGGGGTAAGGAATGGATAGAGGGAAGGGTATAATGTGTTTGGAGGGTAGCAAGAGGAGTTTTAAAGTGGAGGGTTTTGAAAGGTAGTCTATTGGATAGGTATGTGGCAGATGCAAGGGCTTCAGGCCAGAAATAGGACGGAACATGGGCTTCAAACAAAAGGGCACGGCTCATTTCAAGAAGAGTCCGGTTCTTTCTTTCGGCTACTCCATTTTGCTGTGGGTTATGGGGACAAGAAGTTTGATGTATAAGACCATGAGAAGTAAAAAAATGTTCCATGTGTTGGTTAAGGTACCCCCCCTCCCCGTTATCAGATCGAATGATTTTAGGTTTAGTGTTGAATTGGGTTCCAATCATATTATAAAATTTCACAAAGGCATCAAAGACATCAGATTTATGTTTCAAAAAATACACCCAACACATTCTAGTACAATCATCAATAAAAGAAACAAAATAGGAGAATTTCTGGTTTTTAAACTCAGGAGCTGGGCCCCACACATCAGAATGTATCAAATCAAAAGGTTTGCTGCTACGACTACTACTAGGAAATTATGAGTGTTTGTGACTTTTGGCAAGAATACAAGCTTCACAGTCCAGGGCTATATTAGAATTACTAAGTGATGGAAAAAGACGTTTTACATACCCTAGTGATGGATGTCCAAGACGTCGATGCCAAGTCCATAACTGATGATCAGGAGACCCATGAGCAAGCAAAGTGTGACCCGTTTGAAGCGCCTCATCCATATAGTATAATCCGTATTCCGTCTCGTTCAGTACCACGCCCAATAATCTTCCCTGTTCGAGCATCCTGCACAACACAACCATCAGAAGTCAACAAAACAGTGCAGTTAAGCTCTTTAGTCAGTTGATTAACAGATAACAATTTATGAGAAAGACTAGGGATGAGAAGACAATTTTTAAATTAATAGAGGAGGAAATATTAACAGTCTCGGCTTAAGTAACACCAATACATTTACCATTGGCCGTTTGAATATGGGTTCGGTTTGTAAAAGTGGGAGAAATAATATCAGAAGGATCATAGGTCATGGTGTCGGTTGCCCCGCAATCGAAAATCCAAGAAGACGGGGTTTTTCTACAAAGAAGGCCCACATTTAAAGTTGATTTTGTGGTATAAGGACTAAATTGTGTTTTGGGCCCATGTGAATAATGGGATTGAAATTCCCGTGCGTTTTTAGAAACCATTTTGTTTTGTGGTGCTCCTCAACATTAAAGCATTTTCCTCCATTATTTTTATTGTCTTTCTTTCTTCTTTCTACTGGGTATTTCGAAAATGTCTCTGCATATTCTTTGCTCCATTTTTGTCTTTCTCTCTCATGTGCCTTCTCTAACATGTCTCTCTTTGCTCCAGTAGTTCGGCCATGAACTGCCGCCTCAAGATGGGCCATGCCGCCGGTTCCTCTTGGTTCCTTGGTGGCGGCTTGTCGATGGTGGCGTTCATGGTGGAGTTGTTTTGACCGGAATATCACCGGAAAAAACATTAAAGCATGGTGTTTTCGAGTGGTGATTTTAGCTTTTATTTTCTTAGATCTTGCTGGCTTATTGAATTTCGACAATATACCTCCATTTTTGGTGAATCTCACCGAAAAAGTGTGATTTTGATAGCCTTTTGTTGGTGTTAAACCAACTTGGTTGCAACAAAAGGTTTTGTGATTAATACCATTTTCTGATATCCATTGGTAAGTTTGTTTGGTAGATGATGAGAACCGAAAATTTTTTCGGATCCCAGATCTGAACCTTACGGCTCTGATACCATGAAAGATATAATAATGCGGAATTAAATGTTAAGAAATGTGTTTAAGGTTTATGAATACTGTTTGTATTAACCATAATGATGAATTTACACCCCTATAAATATACAAGCTAAGATCTAACTTAGGAAGCAAATAATCTACGGAATAATCTAATAACGGAAAAGAATAATTACAAAATATTCCTATATATTTCTACAAAAGCCAAATGCATTACACAAGAGTGTATATTATAGAAGTTCCTAACACAATTTACAATTTGAGTCAATCTAAATTGTAAACATATTTCTACTTGCAAATTTCAACAATCATTAGTATTCTCGTTAGCCAATGCACATTTTCAATATCACCTGAAACTTAGGACAGTGCAGATAGCAGTGCCAATGGAAAAAAAAGAATGGTCTGAGATTCGTCAAATATGTATCCATGACAAATAATGCTTTAAATCCCTTTACAAAGCAGCTTCAAGAAAAATAGAGACTGGTCTCTTCAAATATGTATCCATGACAAATATATGATTACATCACTTTGCATCTGTTTCGAGCAAGACTTGTATATTTATACTCATATTCTATTATTTACTTGTAATTTTAAAGACATCTAAAGAGAGAGCCACAAATTAATTAGAGTTTATAAAGAGAAATTGCGGATTTCTAATTCTATTTGAAATAATTAGAGCCAACATCTTACAATTGCAAGAAACAAATTAAACCCTGTATTTTTGGTAGCACCCAAATAATCCTCTTTTGCTATTTTCGATTCAAGCATAATAAATTTCAAGTTTGGTAAATAATACTTACAAGGGCTTCGAAGCTTACATAACCATGGTTGCACCCAACTGCTAATCTGCTATACTAATTTGACATATCAAAGTCTACCCAAAATGGGAAAATTGTAAACAAGATTATGCATCAATGTGTTATGTTCTCTATTAATCCTACAAATCAAAGTTTACCTAAGCGAATCAGAAAAGAATAGAGGAAAAACATGGTTCTTGAGGAATCTACAAAGATCGACACACAATTCTACAAATTAAAAATTCCCCAAACAACAAAAACAATAATCAAACATTAAAATCAAAGAAAGAAATCATAATAAAGATTAACAGTAGTAAAAGTATGAACATTTTTCATTTGGATTAACAATAGTTTAAAACCCAAAAGTGAACAAAATAAACGGTTAGAATTTAAAAATAACATTTGGGACATTCACGTGAGATTTGGATTAAAGGTAGTAAAGATTCATGAAATGTCTTTTTCAAAAATCATCAATTGTGACTTCAAATACTATTAAAAGCCAATCAATCATTTAGAAAATATGGCATTGCATCGATTTCCAGCTCAGTTGAAAGCCTAGAGCCAGCAAAAACTCAAGTTAGAAAACATCAAAAGCCAAGATTCATCAACCTTTAATTTATATATTTATAATCATTTTATCCTGATAAATCACTGATTTAACATCTAGCCAATACGTAACATAGTTCCAAATATGACTCTAAAATCCATCAATTCAATATTCCACAAATGATATGAAATGTTAATAGTCAAAATTTGTATTTACATGATCCAAAACCATAAAAATCCAATCTTTATTAAGATTACATTAATGAAGTGAAAAATGAAGAGGAAAGACCGAAGTGTGCCAAGAACCAGTGTCGAGCGTATGGATTCTGCGTATGAAATCTGCTTATGGAAACAAAGAAATTAAAGAAAATGAAAACAACCTTAATATATATGTAAATTTGAAAAATCTAGAACTGAAAAACAAAAATAAACGTATGAAATGGATAAAATTAACACAAAAAATTTGAGGTACATCGTAAAACAAAAACGAATAAAAAATCTGTAAAAAAATCATCAATTGAGGTAAAGTAATTGTAAAACAACCTTAAGAATATAGGTATTTCACGAAGGTAAATAGAGGTAATACAGGACATGTATGACAGAGTGACATTTAACATTCATACATTGGTGGGTATGACAGAGTCTTGGTCGTAGAGGTAATCAAAGTGGGACTGCATCAGGGATTAGCACTATGTCCTTTTAGTTTTACGGTCATTATGGAGGAAATCGCTAAATCCATCTGGGAGACCGTACCATGGTGCATACTTTCGATGATGATATAGTTTTGGTCGTAGATTCCAAGGAGGAGGCTTATAATAAATGTGAAAGAGTGGAGGGAAGCCCTTGAGGGTAATGGGTTGTGCATAAGTCGTACGAAAAATTAATACTTGCGATGTGATTCCAGTGGACAGAATCGACAGGGGGGCTAGAAGTGACCATTGAGGGAGAAGTTGTTGCATGTACGTCCAAGTTCAAATATTCGGGAGCGGTGATTCAAAGTAATGGGGAGATTTAAGGAGAGGTTACTAATCATATACAAGCGGTCGAGTTGACTTAAGTGGCGAGCAGCAATCGGGGTGTTTTGTGATTAGAGGATGAAAGTAACAGAAATGCATATGCTGATGTAGATGTGTGGTAATATTATGATGGATAGGATAAGAAACCATGAGTTTAGGGAGAAGTTAAGTGTTGCACCTCTCTCTGCAAAGATGCAGGAGAACACGTTGAGATGGTTTGGGCATGTGCAGAGAAAGACACATGACGCACTAGTGAGAAGGATTGAATGCATCATAGTGGAGGGCAAAAGAATTCGAGGAAGACCTAAAAGAACGTTGGAAAAAAAGATTAAAAGTGATCTGCACAAACTCCACCTCTCCAAGGACCTGACCAGGGATAGGGGCAATTGGCGGCGCCTTATCCACATCATAGATTACTAAACCCGTCCCTCTTACCCACCGTTTGTTATTGTATTGCCTTTACTCCTCGCTCTTTACTAGAGCTGTTCATGGGCGGCCTACCCGCTAGGCCCGCCCAATCTGGCTCGAAAAACGGGTGGGCATGGACAATGTTTTTCAAAAATACCCGCGGATATACCCGCCCGCCCGCTTAGTTTAATATATTATTTATTAAACAATTAATTCTATTAATTATTAAACTATAATACTACATGACCCATATCCAACTTTAGTTTATTACTTTTCTACTAGCCTTAAGGTTTACTTCTTTTAGACTTTAATATTTTTAACCCTCAAAGCACTCAAGCAATCGACTATCAAAGTTCGAACAAGTAGCCGATTCCACCGTCTATATTCAATATTCATGTAATTTGACTATTTTGAGACTTTATATATATTTAGAGTATTTTAGATAATGTATTATATTTTGTTTGTTCTTATAAAAACTTAACTTTATAATATGATTTATGTTTTAAATTTTTATATAAAAATACCCGTCTACCCGCGGGTCCCGCCCGCTTTAAAAATGGGCGGGTAGCGACAAAAAAATATGCTCGCGAATGCGGGCGAGCTTCTGAATATTTGAGGCCGCGGGTAGAATTTTTAGGTGCTACCCGGTCCGCTACCCGCCCAAGCCCGCCCAAGCCCGCCCATGAACAGCTCTACTCTTTACCTCCTTCTTTACTTTTATCTTTATTTTTAGTTATTTATACGGATTCTATTTATTGTGTATCTATTTGATTATTATTCATGGTGAACATGGTTTGTAAGTTATAGGCTTTTGGGTAGTTGCAGGTTTCTCTCTCTTTGAAGACCCTTTTCGAGCTGAGGGACTCTTTGACCGTACTCTCCTCTATGGGTATGAGTTGTCGTCTTTCTTCCTTTCCCAGACCCTGACCATAGCTTTTTATGAGCCAGATACCCTGGGTATGATAATGATGATGATGATGATGACTAACTTGGGCGTTAGAATGGGTCCCCGAAAAATCATTTTGGGCCCTGCTAACCCCTGTTACTTTTTACAGAAGCAGGCATATTTAGGAGTGATTTTATTGCATAATCTAGCAAATTAGCAAATATAAACCTTACACCAATAATAATCATTTGATATAGCTTCGTTAGAGATTTAATTCATAATTAATTGTTCCTTAGAAGATATGGAAACGTTAAATTACATAAATTAAATACAAGATTATTTCTTATTTACGGCCTTTAGGATTAGTAATAGTACAGTTCGATATCCAACACTCCAACTTCCATCATTTAAATTGGCTTCCCTTTCAAGAAACCAATCTCGACAATCCAACCACGGCTTTGATAATCTTTATCAATCTTGTTATGTTCTTATCCCAATTTAATGTCTCCACCAATTCAATCGTTGTAGCAAAACACTCTCCACTACCGCCGACAAATAGCCAGAAGTATTTTTCGTCGGCGAAAGAAATGTCATCGAAAATGTTGAACACGTATCGTCGTCCATTGCCGAAAAAATTAGTGAGGCCAATAAATAATTGTGTAGTGAAAATAAAGTTTTTGGTAACAATGTACGTTCTTGATAGCATTATACTAACATGATGCTCATGATTTACATAAAGATTGATGACAAAATTCATTCATATATAACATTAATCATTCACTTAATCGGCCTTTTCATTAAATATAGAATTATCCGACATTTTTGAATCGAACTGTGATAAACTAACTCAGTTTATAGGAAAGTAATCGTAGTATTACCATCCTTCACATTGCATTTTGGGTAGGATAAAAAGAAATTAAGTAAAAGATTATTGATATTGAATGTCATGTTTTTTTGTCAAAATGACAAAGGTAATTGCCGTCAAAGTAGGGTAAAAAACGTCATACGGGCATTGATCGATATTGAAAAAAATGAATACATTCAATCCAACGGCTCAACTCAATTAGAATTGGTCAATAATGATAACCACGATATTGCATTGCATATAGCTTTGCAAAACCGTTTCAAGGATTTTGCAGAGTATTTGTTGAAAAAAATCCTAAAAACATCTATTTTTGAATGAATATGGCTATTAAAGCCCAATATATCGAGCACAAAAGATAGATGATAAAGATATATACAACGTTCGAAATTCCAATATACATCATTTTACAATGCATTATTGATTTTATTTCCATATAAATTCTTCATATCGAAAATCTATTTATAAATAACAAAAAAAAACTGTAAGTAAATAATCATGGCAAATTCATTCGATCTCGTACTATTAGAATTGTCTATATGAACAGTGGACATTCAAAAATTAAATAGCAATATAAACAAATTTAATCTAACGACGTGAATCAATTATAATCAGTAAACAATAATAACGATACAACATTTCATACAATTTACTAAAACTGATACAAAGATCTGACAAATCATTTATTTAGAAAAAACTCGAAAACATGTCATTTCATATAACTTGATGAGGTATGTAATTTGATTTTCATAATTATTAATCTATATATTTTATAGGGAAGACGTATGAAAATAAAATTATTGTTGTAAAGATTAAATTCACCATTAATTAAAATTATATTTTTTGATTTGTTAATTTTATATTTTTTCGGTAATACAAATGAATAAAAAGAAAAAGTTAAAAGTCGATTATTCGGTTTCAACTAATTGGGAAAATACTAAATCTACTCCTAATATATATTTTTTGAATATAAATTATTAAATTTTAACCCAAATTCATGAGAACAAGACTTACTTTTTTCGGTAAAACAAATGTAAAATTTATAAAATTAATAAAATGTAAACTAAAATAGTTAATTTATTTGAGTTGAGTATAACATTAAAAATTAAAGTTGAAAAAAATATAATATACATTTACCCATAATATTATTGATAGTTGATTTATTTTTAAAAGAATATATTAATTATAAATTTAATTCTGATTTTTTCGCTGAAAATAACTCAAAATTATTCTTATAATTTTTGTTATAACCAAAATTTGATATGTTTATTTCAAAATATTCTTCATTATTACGACGTAGCCTTCATTTTACTTTTCTCTAGACTTCCTTATTTCTCATATACATCCGTTAAAAGTTGTATCTAGAATTGGTGCATGAGTGAGGTTATATAAGAAAAAAGTCTATATTATAAGGTTATAAAGAAAAATATTGTTTTTTCATTAATCGAGTTATGGGGTTTACATAAATAGCTTGTTGTATTTTTGAATCAACAAGAACTCTAATGTAATTCAAATGAATCTGATCGGGAAGAATGCTGAAAGGGATGATGTTCCCGATTTATCATATATATCTGCGAGATACGTTTGAAAGTTTAGAAGAATAAACATTGACAAACTTATATTACGGATAGATGAGGAAGGGATAATAGCTAAGAGAGATTACGTTTCTCGATCAAAGGTACAAAGTTATATTTTATAGTGGACGTTTTAAACATTTCTAAGATGAGGAATGGATGACGTTTTAATATCATTATCAGGATGCTAAATGGTATGTTTTGGATTGGCTACATGGATTCACTAATGTTGTTGATCAGAACAACTCTAAAAAGTTACAAAAATTGGAACGGTCCACGTGAATTCAAAATAACTAATGAGTATGATTATAATGGATTAAAAACATTTCATGGTAAAGGAGATAAAATTCTGACTAACATAAAAAATTGTACACTCAAACTTCGCGAAAAAATTTTAGTGTATAATAGACAAAGTATTTAATATTTCTACTAAATATTAAATGGACTATTCGTGTATATAAATGAATTTATCTTATCAACTCATCTCATTAAGCTTTTTTATACTCAGAGGTAGTTCACGAACACTTGATTTAGCAGAGTACAATGATAAATAACCTACACTTGATGAAACATGTAGTTTGTTTTTCTATGCTTTACTTAGCCTGTAAGTGCAATTATAAAAAAGTCATCAAATGTGATGCGTATGTGATATTGTTATTTGATCAACTTTGCACTGTTCAATTTGAACAACTCTCATATCTCCAAATGTACATATATCAGTGCTTATAGGAGAAGAAATAGATCAGGTGTAAAGAATAATGCAATACTCTCCTTATAGTATATACAATCTTGTAGCAACGGTGACATTTGCTGCCACCCTCATCACCATGCCAAGAGGGTACAACTTAGGGGTGGCCACTCTAGTACACAATGTTGCATTTCAAGTTTTTATATTCAGCAACATCATCGCTAGGTTTAGTTCAATGTTTTCGATCGTTATTCTTATTTGGGTTGATCTTGATGATCTAATATTATTCTCCCCCATTTATCTCTGCCGACTATTCTAGCCTTTTTAGTTCCTCTCCACTCTTTTTCGTCTCACATAAAAAACTGATATGCAACATAATTTCCATTTTTTTTCTTTAAGTTGACATTACTAGCACACTTACGATCAACATAGATTGACGAGGGATCTAAGAGGAAAGACTTATTGTCGAAATGACAAAAGTGATCTACCGATATATGTTGCCGTCAAAGTAGGGCAAAAGGATGTCTTGAGTGTATTGATCGATATAAGCAAAAAGATGAGTCTGACTCAATTAGAATTGGTCAATAATGATGACGATACGACGTTGCATATAAGTTTGCAAAATTGTTTCAAGAATTTGACAGATTATTTTTTTTTGAATAATTAGAAAACTAACAATTTTTTAAATCGAAATGCAGATGAGTCGCTTGATATAGCTATCAAAGCTGGATATATCGAGCATAAAAGATCAATAATAAAAGAGATATAAATTATTTGAAGTTCTAATATATTTCATTTTGTAATATATTATTGGTTTTTTTATATATTCTTTATCTCGAAAATCTATTCATAACTCGTAAAAATAAAATTCAAATAAATCAATTGTCTATAATGACCGTGGACTTTCAGAAATTAAATATCAAAATGAGTGGATTTAAGTCAATGACGTGAATCTATTCAAATTGGTTAATAATAATAACGATACTGCAATTTAAATAATTTGATAAGGCATATAGTTTTTTTAATAATTATTAATTCTATATTTTTTATAAAAGCCTCCGACGAAAATAAAATTATTATTGTAAAAATTAAATTCACCATCAACTAAAACATTATTTTTAGATTTATTAATTTTGTTATGTAATACAAATGAAAAAACAAAAAAAGTTAACCTAAAAGATTTACTAAAAGAAATTTGGTAAAAAAATAATAACTCAACTCGTAATTTATATTTATTGAAAATAAAATTTGAAATTTTAACACAAACTAGATGAAAGAAAGATTTACTTTTTTATTTTTCAGTAAAACATAAAAAATGGAGTATAAAAGAATTAAGGTTGAAAAAACTATAATGAGCATTTGTATATAATATTATTAGACGTTGATAGAGTGGTAAGAGATTTTTTTTATTTATAATTAACTTTAATTTTTTCGGTCAAAATAACTCAAAATTATCGTATTATTTTCATCATAACCAAATTTTTTTAAAAAATATTTTAAATAATTATTATATATATATATATATATATATATATATATATATATATATATATATATATATATATATATATATATATATATATATATATATATATATATATATATATATATATATATATATATATATATATATATATATATATATATATATATATATATATATATATATATATATATATATATTATATATATATATATATATATATATATATATATATATATATGTAGGATCAAATAAGAAGGATTTTAAAATGAGAAGGATGAGAAGGATTTTTGTTTTATTTTGTTTGGTTACTGTATATACCAAGAAGGATACTATGTTAAAAAGTAAGAACATTTTAAAACCCCAGGTGAAGGTAGCTCCGAGGATATCTTCTTTGAGTCGTTCTTCGCGTGAGTCATCGTCTCCAGACAGATAAGTTTTTCAATCCAATGCCAATGGTGTATCCTCATCGATGGGAGATGCTTCGAGGGTGGGGCAGCTGGGTCACTGTTTTGAAGTCGCCACCGGCACTGGCTTAGGGTGAGAAGATTGCTACTTCAGGGAACCCTAATTTGTCTTGTTCCACTGTTCCATTGAGTAAAACCCCTATGGTGTTAAGCTGTAGCCCTGAGTGTCGATCTTCTATTCCTCTTGTTTCTGTGCACGGTCATGGTAGTTCTTTGAATAAGGATGTCCATGTCAATAATTCTAATGGTCCACCGAATATTGGGGTGTTGAATAGTCCTGGTTTGTTGCCATTTGCCCGTCCTCCTTCGCATGTTACTGGTAAAATTAGTAATTCTGACATAGAAGATGAGATTCGGTTTTGGGAGAATGTTGTTGTTTGTTATGTTACTAGTTCCAACCCTCCCCTTCCCGTGGTTGAAGGTTTTGTGAAACGGTTATGGAAGGACCAGGTGATTGATAAAATAGGGATGGTCAATCGAGGTTTGTTTCTGGTTAGATTTTCTTCCAAGGCAAACCAAGAACAAGCTTGCAATATGAACGGTATTTTGTTAACAAACGCCCTTTTATTGTTAAACCTTGGTTTCCTAAGATTTCTTATGAGAAGTCGAGTCTTGATTTAATTTCGGTATGGGTGAAATTGCCTAAACTTGATGTGGTATATTGGAATGAAAAGGCTCTGATAATTATAGCTGGGTACCTTAGTAAGGTGTTAAAAGTGGATAATGCCACTCTTACTAAGACTCGCTTGATGTATGCCCGCGTGTTAGTGGATATGAATTTTTCGGCAGGTTTTCCGGAAGAGCTGTTCTATTCGAATGAGCATGATGAGCTTATTGCTCAGCCAGTTCAGTATGATTGGATACCTACTTGGTGTACTAAATGCTCGCAATTTGGTCATGTTAGTGTTGATTGTCGTTCGGAGAAACCTCGACCCCCCCTTGCAGTTGATGAGAATGGGTTTAGAGCTTATAAGCGGCCGTCTCATAAGAAACGGGTATCAGTTCAGCCGGTTCCATCACAGTCTTACCCTCCTACCAATCCTATTGGTCCGGGGGTAACCCATGATTCACCGGATGGGGATATGCCTGCTCCTCTTTTAGCTGCGTCTTTGACAGAGCCTGACCTGAGGCAAAATAAGGTTGTTGGGCGTCCCTTAGGTGACCTTCAAACTAATAATTCTTTTGCTGTTTTGCATTATATTGATCGGGATACACACGAGGTTTCACAAGGAATAACAGCGCTGGGGGCTGACCCCATCCGGGGCAATGATTAATTTTTGCGCATGGAATGTTAGGGGGCTTAATAAGGTTAATAAGCAGCTTGAAGTTGCTCACATCTTGTCAGTACATAATATTAGCCTTATTGGTCTCCTTGAGACAAAGATAAAGAGGACGAGTCTTGGTGCCCTTTATCTTAGAGTTTTTCCTAGATGGTGTCTCACTAGTAATATTGCTTGGCATGATGGTGGTAGGATTATTGTTGGTTGGCGGGGCGATGATCTACAGCTGGATATTCTCTCGTGTGATAGTCAGAGTATTCACGTTCTTGCAAAACCTCGATATGGTACTAGTTTCTATTGCACTTTTGTTTATGGTTTCTCGGTGGCTCAGGAACGGCGGGCTTTGTTTTCTAACCTTCAAGGAATGAGTAGCTCTATCAATTCTCCCTGGGTCATCTTGGGCGACTTTAATTGTGTGGCTAATTTTGATGAACGTCAAGGCCAACCTATTAGGTTCCTTGAAGTTAAACCTTTTCGAGATTGCTTGGCCTGGTGTGGTCTTCATGATATTCCTTTTCATGGTCGCTTTTTTACCTGGACCAATAAACAGGTTGGTTCACGGCGTGTTATGAGAAAAATTGATAGGGTGCTTGCTAATGATCTCTGGGATGAGGCGTTCCCGACTGCTTCTGTTATCTTTCTACGTGGAGGGTTTATTTGATCATTCTCCAATGTTGGTCACTTTCTCTGTCACTCAGCGAGGGAAGAAACCATTATGATTCTTTAATTACTAGACATTGAAAGAGGATTTTTTGGAGACTGTTAGAAGTGTTTGGGGTGCACGAATTGATGGCTATCCTAGCTACATATTAACTCAGAAGCTGCTTCTTTTGAAGAATTGTGTACGAGTGCGGTATGGCAAAGAGAATCATGTTATTGAGGTGCAGAGAGCGCAAGAGCAATTGTTAGATATACAAAGGACTTTACATGATCAGCCAGATAATGAGGAGCTTCCTACATCTGAACATCAAGCTTCTCTTACATTGCAACAATTGTGGAAGGAATTAGAATCTACTATGCGGAAAAAGGCCAAGATGAAGTGGATTCAGCTTGGTGATAATAATACTCGCTTCATTCATTAAAACATTAAGCAGAGGCAGTGGTCTAATCGGATCACTCACTTATGTATCAATGGGGTTGATATTACTGATCCAATTCAATTCAGCAGGAGTTTTCTCAGTTCTACACCACTCTTTTTTGTTCGGAATCGGAGAATCGGGCAAGGATTAATCTGGATATTGCTCGTAAGGGCCATATACTTAGTGATTCTGAGCGCGATATGCTGACCTTTTCCTTTTCCGCAGAGGATATTAAGGCAGCTATGTGGAGTATTCCTGATGATAAAGCTTCGGGATTGGATGGCTTCAATAGTGGCTTTTATAAGGCGGCGTTGGATGTGGTTGGTGATGATGTTGTTAAGGCTATCTCTCATTTCTTTCGTACTAGTAAGATGCCTAGGAGCTGGAGCATTACCACTATACTTTGATTCCTAAATCTCGTTGTCCGTCGCACCAAGGTGAATTCCGACCAATTTCCTGTTGTCATGTCATTTATAAGTGCATCTCTAAGCTGATTTGTTCTAAACTTCAATTGGTCCTTGGCAGTTTAATTGATCAAGCCCAGGGGGCGTTTGTCTCGGGTAGGAGTATCATGCACAATATTTTTCTTTGTCAGGACTTGCTCAAACAATACACTAGGAAAAGTTGTTCTCCTAGTTGTTTAGTTAAGATAGACTTGCAGAAAGCTTATGACACAATGGATTGGCAGTTCCTTAAGGAAATGTTGGTTGCGTTAAATTTTCCTGATAAGTTTATTTCCATTGTTATGGCTTGCATCTCCACTACTAGCTATTCTCTCATGCTCAATAGTAGTCCTTCCCCTATGTTTCGGGCTAGACGGGGGCTTCGTCAGAGAGACCCTTTATCCCCTCTTTTCTTTGTTATCGGTATGGAATATTTGTCTCGCATTTTGAGAAGCGTGGAAGATAGTTATGGCTTTCATCCTAGGTGTAGGCGAATCAGATTGTCCCACCTTTGTTTTGCCGATGACTTGATGCTTTTTTGTAAAGGCGATATCTCTTCTGTCCGAACCATGCATCAGTGTATCCAACGGTTCTCACAGACTTCCGGACTACATGCTAATGCCTCAAAATCTGCCGTTTATACAGCTGGCGTTGATCCTCACATTCGTGAAGCCATTGCAAACCTTACGCATTTTTCACTCGGCTCTCTTCCTTTTAGATACTTGGGGGTCCCGCTCTCTTCAAAGCGTCTCTCGGTAGCTGAATGTGAAAAGCTAGCAGATATGATGACAAGTAGAATTCGGAGCTGGCAAGCAAAACATCTTTCATACGCAGCTAGGCTTCAGCTCATCAATTCAGTTTTAATGGGGATTTCCTCCTATTGGTGCCAAATGTTTATTCTACCGAGGAAAGTCATTAGCTGTATTAACTCCGTTTGTCGATCTTTCTTATGGTTTGGAGTAGCTGATTCACATAAACCTGGTTGGTGAATTGGAAGGCCGTTTGCAAACCTAAGAAGGTTGGTGGTCTTGGCGTTCGCAATTTGTATATTTGGAACCAAAGTGCAGTAGGGAAGATTGCATGGCATATTTACAGGATGAAGGAGTCCTTATGGGTTCGATGGGTTCATAGCGTGTACACAAAAGGTGGCAATTGGGAGGTCTTTAATGCGCCGATCACGGCTAACTGGGTTATGAAGAAAATTTGTTCCACTAAGGATACTTTTAGGCATTGGATTTTCCAGGATACTGATTCCATTTCCGATGTGTATCGGGCGACCTTTAACTCTGATACTAAAGTCCATTAGCGATTTCTGGTTTGGAACAGACTTTCTATTCCCAAACACCGATTTTGTTGTTAGTTCGTGGCTTTGAGCAAGCTTAAAACTAAAGATAAGCTTCACGCTTTGGGGGTGGTGGATAATGATTTGTGTACCCTGTGTATGTGTACTAAGGAGACAGTTTGCCATCTCTTTTTTGGTTGTCCGTATAGCCAGAAATGCTTAGATGGTATCGAAGCTTGGTTGGGTGTCCGTTTTAAGTCTCTTGGGACAATGGATTTCCGTAAAGCCAAATTGACAAGATTTCAACGGAAGTTTATGTGTGATATCTATGCTTGTACTGTTTATGCCATTTGGAGGAGCCGCAATTCAGCGGTTTGGGAAAACATGGTGCCTAATCCTAGGTATACGGTTATTCGTATTCTGTCGGAGATGGTCCATCGTCTTAAAGCTTTTCACCCCTCTGCTTGTGATTGGCTCGATTGTGATGTTCATTGATTTGTGATGAGGCTGTTTTGTCTTGTTATTTTACTTGGTGTTCAGTTGGTTTCTACTATGTTTCCAGGAGGCTGCTGCTGTAAGCTTTTATGCGGAGTTGGTCTTGTTTGGCTTGTGGCTTGTTCTTGTAGGTTGTGGTATGGATTGCTGGTGCTTTTTTGGTTTCTATGAGCTATGTCTTGCAGCTGGTGCCTATATTCTGTTGCTGGCTGAACCTGTTGCTGCCTATTAATTGTTGTTTAGTGGTTCCTCAATTGTTGTTGCAATGAACATTGGGGTATGTAATTTTGATGGTCTGGTGTGCTGGCTGCTGTGGAGGAGTTGCTGGTAGCTTTCATGCTTTTGCTGATTGTGATGTTGTAAGGCTGCGGGTTGCTGCTTTCCTGATCTGCTCTCATGAGTGGCAGCACTGTTGGCTTGTGCTTTGGCCTTGAATTGTTTGTTGTTGTATTAAGATCTATTAATTGCTGGTGGTGTACCTTCTAGGCTGCTTATACTATGTTGTTTTCTGTGGCGTTACATTGTTGTTGTCTCACTTACTCTATGCTGTGGGTCTGCCCTTATGCTATTTCTGTGATCTGCTGCTGTCTGGTGATTGAGGCTGCCTTTACTTCTTTGTGTAGCTGGTTGTCCTCCTTTGTTTGTTAATAGCTGTGGTGGATCTTACTTGATGTATTTAATTTGATGCATTGTATAGTTCTGTTTAGCTGACTTTTTTTTGTCGGCTAGTTTTTGTGGCCTTGGTTTTTGCCCGTATGCACATGAAGAGTGGGCTGGGGAAACCTTTCCTAGAAGGTGGGCCTCGGTTCCACACTGATGCAAATAGGTTTTTCCGAACCTCCTTTGACTTTTTTGTATTGGTGTTTTTCTGGTAAATTAAAAACCTTTTTATTTGCCAAAAAAAAAAGAACATTTTAAAAATTTTGTCATAGTTACTTTTTCTGTGTAACATAGTTACTTTTACAATTACGTCTTTTTGGCTCAATCGTGAACATAGATTTTTTTATTGTAGTGAAATCAAGGGTGTAGATTCGTTCTCACCCTTCTTATTTCTCATTGGATCCTCCCTATATATATATATATATATATATATATATATATATATATATATATATATATATATATATATATATATATATATATATATATATATATATATATATATATATATATATATATATATATATATAACTACATATACAAATAAATTATATAATATATAATATATAATATATACATAGCATTACACCACTACGAAACATAACTACCAACATAAATTGAGTTGTGAATCATAACTACCAACATATATATATATATATATATATATATATATATATATATATATATATATATATATATATATATATATATATATATATATATATATATATATATATATATATATATATATATATATTATTCCTGCTGGAAAGAACAATCAACACTCTCTTGCAAGATGAAAGGAATGTCTTTTACGATTCCTAGTACAGTAGATGTGAATCATTAGGGAGGCTTGAGATGCGTTCTATCCTATTTCTCCAAAGATAATTTGCACACAATAATAAACGAGGGTCGGAAAGGGGACTTCCGGGGGTCCTTATCCGATGATAAAATGAGTAAGAGAACCGAGAATATGGCTAAAGAAGCTAGTATAAGATTTATCTTATTTAATGCTGATTAGATTTTGCGTGCAAAGAAATACGTTACCATTGGTAGTGCATGGAACTGTGTATTTATAGTGGTGGGTTTAGGAGAAGATTCCAAAACCCTAAGGGCCGTTTTGGCTCTTACCTTGAATTAGATCTTTTTGGTGTTAGAAGAGAGGAGACAAAGAATATCCTTTTGGCTATCGTGGCCTCCATGGATTGGTAGGCATTCATGGGTTGTTCCCCTTTTATTGTTTCTGGTACGTGATAGTACTGTTACGTATGAAGTAGGTGTGGTGCCTCGCCTTACCCGAGTTGCAGCAATGTTTACATAGTACTTTAACAGCTATCCTCTTGTCGTGTAATCATATTTGTTGTTATCAGGGTAAGTTATCCTGCAGGTATTTTAGTTCTTTCTTCTTTCTGCAGGGGTTGTATTTCGGGGGAAATGGCGTGGTTTCTTCATTCTACATGACTAGACAGGCTGTAGGTATTTGTCCTAATTACTTTCTTGATCCCATAATTAGGGTTTCATAATTAAGGTATTGTGTTCCAACTAGGGATGGTCACGGGTCCAGGACCCTGTTGGACCCGCCCCGGAACTGCCCCTTTTTAAGGGTTTGGGTCTTATTTTTTGAGACCCATCGGATCCGGATCGGATCTGTATCTAAAAAATAATTGGCGGATCCAAGTCCGGGTCCGAGACCTGGACCCTGGACCCGCCCCTTGGACCTTTATAAATATTAAATTGTTTATTTTTATTTGTCTTGTACGTATGAAGTTTTCCCCCAACACTTATTCTCATAATATATATTAATAATATATGCTACTTGTGCAGTGCTAACCCAATTACCCTTTTTTCATGGACTCGAACTAGTATTTATAATAGAATTTAAGCGTATATGGATGGCACTATGCGACTTTAGATGTTAAATTAGTATTAAATATTTGTAAAATGCGATAATAACTCTCTTACAAATATATGAAAAATATAATAACTTACAAATGGTTCAAATTAGACAAATCAAAGAGACTCTTTTTAGACCCATTAAGGATCCTAGAGCCATCAGATTCGGAGGGTCTGGGTCTGGGTCTGAAAATTTTGGACCCTTAGGGTCCAGATCAGGTTCAGGATCTCAAAAAATTAAAAGAGTTCGGGTCTGATTGGACTTGCTCCAGACCCGTCCCATGACCATCCCTAGTTCCAACACATACAATTTGTTTATAAGGCTTGTTGAGTCGTGACTTGAAGGAGTCAACATGTCTGACTCTTATGTAATTTTCTTTAAGTCTGAGCTCTTTGATGTAATTTTCACAAGTTTATTTATTTATTTTTTTTGAAAGAAAACTTCCATTTCTTTACTTACTCTTTTCATGGTGGTATCCCTATACATGCCCCTTAGTCCATTTGCTTTAGTGCTTAGCTAGAGGATATGGACTACATATTCCTAAGGCGAATTTCAAGGAAGACCTTCCAGGACATCACTTTTCAAGATATAGAGGTTGAGTTTTTATTATTCTAGGGTGTATTTGGTAGGTCACATTATTTCAGGGCGATGGGTACAGGGTGGCGTTTTCAGGGAGCGTTTTTTGTGGAGTGTCGTTTGGAATTCAGGGCAATACTTGTGTTGGGGCTTTTTATGTCTTGTGGGGGTTATTTTGGTAATATCGGTGTTGATGTGACAGTAATGATGATGCCCTTTTTCGTAATTTAACTTGTGACGACATGATTTAACCCTTTTCTTAGTCTACTTTAACACGCGGTTGGCTGATTTATTTTATGCAAATTTTAATCTAGCCCGACGCGTGTGCCCACTTGCGCTGTACTTTCCTCTATTTCCCGCCTATTTGACTTCTCTCTCCTCGGTCATTTTTAACATCTTTCAATCCTGACCGTTCATCTCCATTGTTACTGTACGTTGGGAGTTTACCTATAAATGCCCCCTTACTTAATATTTCAAAATTTTACTGAACGTTTGATCTTCTTTTCTTCTTTAAGTAACATTTGCGTAGTACTTTCTTTCTTGTTGTTCGTCTTCTTCGAGGATTTTTTTTCTAGACTTTCTTGAACTCTTCTTCTTACTATAATGGCTAAGAACGCTAGGAAGAAAGCGGTTGTTTCTTCTTTTGATTTGACCTTTGATTTTAACGTTGGTAAAATGGACATTCCTGTTCGCTTCCCTTTTCCTTTGGCTCGAAAGGTTGAAGATCCCGCAGTTCCCCCTCGTGGTTGGCTAGAGGGGAAGTGAGATCACTTGTATTGGGAGGACGCTTTTCCTTCTTCTGCTTCACTGAACCCTTCGTCTGGGATTATACAAATGTTAACCCCGTTGGAGGTGGACGTGACTGTTGGGAAGATAGGCTTGACTAAGCTTTCTTCCCAAGTTTTAGACATTATGGCGGAGGGCCGCCTCCAGTTCGTTGTGGAGAATAGGTTCTGTCTGTCGAGGGACCAGGGTTACTGGTGTCACCTCGGGGAGATGGGCATGTATGCCCATGAAGTGATTGTTACTACCACTCTGTCCACTGATGTTTTTATTCCGCTGAACTTGTATCACCTTGTTTTTGGGGTTAGGTTCCCCATGCACTGGTTTTTGAAGCGGGTGTTGTGTTTTTATTAGTTGTCGCTGAATCAACTAATGCCCCATGCCACTAGGAAGATTATTTCTTTCATTTGGCACTGTTAATACATGGGCTACCCCTTGACTCTAAACCTTTTCTGTGCTGTTTTCAAAATCGAGCATGGGGGAACAAGCCCTTCTATTCTGCCAAGGTGGTCAATGGTGCCACCGTGGTTCCTCCTGACCTTCAGGATCTGAGGGGTTATTTTGACAAGACGGTGTGGGTGCGAGTCCCTCTTAATGCTGACCACTCGTATCGGTATTATCCTTCTGCTTTTTGGACTGCTCCCGTGTTGCATGCCCCGCTCACCATGGAAGAGGTGGGAAACTATCCCGTCTGGAGAGGGTGGCTTTCCTCCACTTCTAGGCTTGGACTAACGAGCTCACTAGTGTCGAGTATGATCACAAGTGGCTCTGTCATGAGGCTGCTCTGCGCAGGGAGACAGTTCTTTCCCTGGTCGGCATGTCCGATTTCCTGACTTCAGGTAAATATTATTGTGCCCGCATGCTTTTATTTGTTTTTGCATTTTGTTTTGGCTCATATTTACTCCTTCGTTTTCGTTGTCTTCTCAGTAGAATATGGAGATCAGGTTCATTATACCAATCTTGGTATAACTCCTTTAGGTGGGTACTTCCGACCGGGTGCCCCTGAATGTCCTAGGGGTGGGAAGACGAGGTTGATGAATGACTACCCCCTCTGGGACCAAATATCTAAAGCTCCTGCAAAGATGAATGTGTCGAACTTTAGCCCGCGTCTTGTTGAGGACTATTACATGGACCATCTGATGGGTAATAGGACGGCTACCACCTTTGATATCGACCAAGTGGTGCCCCCTGGTACTCATCGCGTGACTCTAGAGGTTGGTAGGGCCCCACACCCAGGAAGCCAGTTCAATGACGAGCCTGGTTGGATCCACCCTGACTACAAACTACTATCTCAGGAGTGCTTAACAAAGTTTGAGAAGGTTGGGATAAAGCGGGGTGGTCCGGCTGGCCTTAAGTTGGTCGTTTCGGCTGATAACACGTGTGTGGTTCCTGCCACTCCTGTTGTAGAGAAGAAGGACGAGCCTGTCTCTAGTACGATGACTTCTGCTTCTGGTTTGGTTGCTTTTGCGTCTGCTCCATCCTCTCACTTGGTTGTGCCTTTATCGGGGACGCACCCTGCTTTCTAGGGTTTGCCTTTGGTGGGCACGAAGAGGAAGAGGAGTTAGGCACGGGGGTCGCCTCCTTTTACTGCGCTGATTATCAACGCCGCTCCTTTACAGGAGCGTAAATCTAAGCGGAGGCAGGTGCCTTCTTGTACCCTTCCTTCAGGACCGCATTCCTCAGGTACAAATCCTTTTATTTCATCGTGTGTTGGCCATGACTATGTGATTGGTTTTACGTATCATCATTATTGTTTGTCCAGCTGCTGTGGCGTCAGTAAAGGTAAGTGATGTTCCTGTTACTCCTTCTGCGGAGGGGTCAATCGTTCCGAAACCAGGTCCTTTCGATAGGGACAAGGTTTCTCAGGGCGAATTTCCCTCTGCGGAGGGGATAGTCGTAGTTGAAGCTTCTCCTTGGGTTCACGATGGGGCTGGTGCAGTTCCAGTCCAGGTTTTTGATTCAGGGAAGGTAATCTTCCCTGATGATGCCTTCGCCAACTTTGAGTCCGTGGACATTTCTGACGATGATGACGGCGAAGGTTCCAAGTGTTATTTCTTGGCTCCAATAGGTTCACATTCCTTCTTTGAGTTACCCGATTGGGGTTTATTGCTCTTGGAACTAACAATCATTATATTTTATAAACAGCGCCTGCTAATGGATATGAGCCAGCTGAGGAATCAAAGGGTGCCATCGCCTTGGATGTGAATGGTAATGGTCCTACCGCGGCTGTAGTGATGGTCACTCCTCTAACTGCTGCTCCTCAGGTTATCGCTTCGGCGGTAACTTCTTCAGATATTTTTGGCCCTCCTGCTCTGGTAATAGAGGCCATACTTGTTCCTGGGGCAGGTTCCACTGCCATCGTTGAAGATTCTCCTTCTATAGTTGTTTCCTCCGACTCTGAGCCTGTCGGGGATTCAGGGATAATACAGCGTCCCAGGACCAGGGGCCTGTATCCCGTCAGGAAGAAGAGTCGGGGAAGATCTAGAGTTTAGGGCCAGGACACAGGTAAAGGAAATGACACTGCTATCCCAGAGCAGGTTCCTGTCTCACTTCCTTCTCCCCCGATCTCAGGTATGTCTAATTTACAGCGGTTGTAGTCGTGTGTAAGGCTTCAATATCTTCTTCTCCTAATACTGCTTTTTCCTTGGTTAATGTCGTTTCAGAGAGGATGTACTTGGATTCCAGGCAGCCCATTAGTTCTACTTCTATGGTACAACCTTACAGGGATTCAGATGTACATGTCACCTTGGGATATAAAATTTCTGAGGAGAAGACGTTTGAGCCTATCGGCATGATAGCAACTGATGGGAAGGAGGTGGTGGTGGCTCTTTCGTTTAAACAGGTCGAGGACGTCGTCAAACGGGTAATTTTAGGCTCCTTCTACTTTGACTCTTTCTGCTCTTCCTCCTTTCTTTGGTCTAAATCTGACTGGGTTCTTATGGATTTGCCAGACTCTTAGGATTTATTTTGTGAGCTTAGGTACCACTGTTCACACGGAACGACTTAGGCTGTGGGAAGGGCTTAACTAAGCCAGGGTCCTAAATAAGAGGTTTCAGGCCATCCTCGAGTTCAGGGAGAACCAGTACCAAGACATTAAGTGGAAAAAAAACCTCATAGGCTGCGGTTTGTAGGCCACTAAAGGCTGCAATTTTGGACCCAAGCACTTGTGGTAGCAGCTGATAGCTTTAAACATAGGCTGCGGTTAAAAAACACAGCAAGGAAAATGCACTATTGGCTGCAGCAGGCCAAAACCGCAGCCAATAAGGTGTTTTTGAGAAGCAAAATTTGGGGCACTTTATTGGCTGCGGACATGGCCAAAACTGTAGCCATTAAGGTTGTTTTTTTTAATTTTTTTTTGTTTTATTAATATTGGTATATATTATCCTCATTATAAAATAATAAATATTTAACAATAATACTCCAGCTATAATCACCTTTAATTATCACACTCCAGCTATAATCACCTTTAATTATCACCAAAATAATATATATATATATATATATATATATATATATATATATATATATATATATATATATATATATATATATATATATATATATATATATATATATATATATATATATAAATATATATATATATATATATATATATATATATATATATATATATATATATATATATATATATACATATATATACATAAATAATTTACATATACAAATAAATTATATAATATATAATATATACATATATACATAAACGTACACCACTACGAAACATAACTACCAACATAAATTAGCAATATACACGGCAACTTTGTCTTTCACTTCGTATACTTCCGTTTCCGTCGATTCACGTGTTTCCCTTGGAGTGTCGTATATAATCTACGTATATTTAAAAGAAATTAATAAAAAGTTAGTACATGTATATAATTAGATTTTCTAATAAATATATATAATATTATAATTTAAAACATAATAAATACTTACGGAATCAATACTTTGTACCCCGACTTTTATTCACGGCTTCTATGATATCATCCATAAATTAAAGAACGTAGTAGCCACAGTAAATGCTATTTTTTTGTTGAAAACACTATGAAAAAAAATATTATATATGTTAGTGCCAAAAACGCTTTAAAACCGCTAAAATCGCAACTTAACACGTAATTTCAATCATTTGACAATTATTTTCGATTCTAACCACTTCAACACAATAATATATACCAAATAGTATTGTGTGCCAACTTTCGTGGATAACAAACCAAGTTTATACTATTTTACGCGCGAAAGTGACAAAAACGCTTCAAAACCGTTAAAAACGCAACTTAACACTTAATTTCAAGCCGATGACAATTATTTTCGATTCTAACTACTTCAAAACAATAATATATACCAAATAGTGTTGTGTGCCAAATTAAGTATATAAAAAACCAAGTTTAAGCTATTCTACGCGCGAAAGTGACAAAAATAGTTCAAAACACTTAAAAACGCAACTTAACACTTAATTTCAAGCATATGATAATGATTTCGATTCTAACTACTTCAACATAAATATTTACCAAATAGTGTTGTGTGCGAAGTTTCGTGCATAACAAACCAAGTTTAAGCTATTTTACGCGCGAAAGTGAAAAAAATAGTTCAAAACACTTAAAAACGCAACTTAACACTTAAATTCAATCATTTAACAATTATTTTTGATTCTAGCCACTTCAACACAATAATATATACCAAATAGTGTTGTGTGCCAAGTTTCATGCATAACAAACCAAGTTTAAGCTATTTTACGCACGCAAGTGACAAAAATAGTTCAAAACACTTAAAAACGCAACTTAACACTTAATTTCAATCATTTGACAATTATTTCGATTTTAAATACATCAACACAATAATATATACCAAATAGTGTTGATTGCCAAGTTTCGTGCATAACGAACAAAGTTTAAGCCATTTTACGCGCGAAAGTGACAAAAATAATTCAAAACATATAAAAACGCAACTTAACACTTAATTTCACGCAGATGACAATTATTTTCAATTCTAACTACTTCAACACAATAATATATACCAATTATAACTTGTGGGTGCGTCGATGATATAAAATTCTTGTGAGAAGGTGGGCATTACACCCTTCCTGTCCTGCAGAGTGACAGGAAGAGTAACTTTGCCTTCTGATTTCATCGACTCCCCGGAGAAGCCTATGATGGGAGTCGTCGCCCTCAGTAGATGCTGATCTCCGACATCCATTCTGTCCCAACAACTTTTATAGATGATGTTCACTTTCGCTCCTATGTCTATCACGACTCTATAGATGGGCTGCTATGCTATGTCTACAATCATGACCAAAGGATCAAAGTTCAGGTATACGACTCCCTTGCAGTCATCCCTGGTAAAGGTCATGTCAGGGCAGTCGGGTGCTTCCACTTCTTCATGAAGTTCAAAAATTCTAGCTGCAGGTTGAGCTAGGGCTCTTAGGTGGGCCTTTTCATCTTTAATGCCTCTTGACTTTTCGAAGATTACAAATACTAGGGCCTTCTTTTTCCTTTTAGGCTCTTCCTCTTCCCGGCTTAGGCCTGGGTTTCTTTTTCCTTCTGCCCCTGTTTTGTTCTCTTGCCCACTGTTCCATTTCACGTAATTTTTGAAATAACCCCTCTGAATTAGGTCTTCTAAATTGTTCTTTAGTGTTCTGCAATTCTCCGTGGCATGCTTAGGGCCTCCATGAAAATCATAGAATTGGTTCATGATGTTCCCCGACCTGCGGGTTGGTGGGGTTCTCTCCCATAGCTTGGAGTTCTGGTGAAGTTCAAAAATTCATTCCTTTGGGGTATTCAAGGGTGTGAACTGGGCGAAGGTCCTGAGGATAGGTCTCCTAGGGTCCTCCCTGTGGCTTCTTTCTTCCGCAAGGACCTTGCCTTTATTCTTCCGGTCCTGACCGTTGTGGGGAAGGTCAGGGAATTGATCCATGCTGCCACTGTTCTTCTTTTCTTGCCTGTCTCCCCTGAGCCCGACAGCGACATGCTTGAAATTTTCTGATGCCGTGAATCTTTCAGCCCTTTGTCTGACATCATCCATATGGTGGATGTTGATCCAATCATCATCTTCTTTGAACCTCCGGCTCTCAAGTTTATCATCATTCAATGCTGACCGGAAGGCCAAGAGAATGATGAACCGAGCAATATAATCGTTGAGGGATTCTTCTCTTCTCTGCCTACATTTCATCATTTCGATGGATTGTTTGGGCCTTCTTATGAAAGGCGCATATTGGCTCATGAATCGAGCGGCCAAATCATCGAAATTGCTGACAAATCCCTCTGAAGACATTGAAACCAGGTTTGAGCTATTCCTGTCATAGTCAGTGCGAAATTTTTACACTAGGAAGCATCACTGTGAGCTCCCAAGGACATATGCTCTTGATAAGCGTTCAGGTGGTCCGTTGTATCGGTTTTTCCGTCAAACCTGGTGTGATGGGGAGTTTTACCCTGTTACAATCTCTGGGGAGAACGACGATGTGTTTGATATTCGGACCTTCTAGGCAGGGGTGGAAGCAGTCATTCTTTTGCTTTTCTCCTGCCTGTTGTATTCACCTCGGGGATGCTTATAGTCTCTGTTTTCTCCCATCGTCTTCTTGTTTGTTCTTTTTTCCTTTCTTTCACGCCCCTCAGTCCCTAAGGTCTGAGAGTGTCGTGGCATCTTGGAGCTAGGCTCAGGGTCTTCTCGATAGTCGTTCTTCTTTGGGCTCAATCTCTCCTTGAAGTTGGAACTTTGGGGTCCCAAGCTGCTGTGTACTCCCATTCTTTTTGCCGAGGATGCAGCAGATTCCTCCAGAATGTAGCTTTTTAAACTACTTTGGGCTTCTTGTTCTCGAATGGAACTAGCTCGGGTTCGGCTTTTACCCGCGGTACGAGAATCAACCTTGTCTTGCATGGGGCCGAGTCTCTATTTTATTGAGGTTACCCTGGGTCCCAACCGTCCTGGACGTTACTGGTTCTTTGTTCCGCATTCTCACGTTCAGTGGCACAATTTCTTTTTTCTGTCCTATCTTCCTTGTAAGGAGGATAGGAGATGGGGTGACTCACCACTGTTCGTTTGGGTGGAGGAGTCACTATAGGGTTATTCCTTGCGGCTATAATTGCTTGAGTGAGTCCGTGTGCCAGAGTGGCGACTTCTTCACTGATCAGCCCACCGCTCAGTGAGGTTAGAAGTTTGAGTCCGACAGGGGGCGCCCTCACCACAGATGGCGTGGCCTCGTCATCTTCGGGGGCCCCGACGTCCTCAACGAACACAGGATCATGAGGAGCGGGTCGACTCTATGCTTGGTCAGTGAATGGGATGGGATCACTTACAAAACGGGATTCCAACTAAAGTTGTTGGTTGGAGCCTCCCCCATCTTCAGGTTGTTGACGTTCGCCGGATTTGGAATGTAGGGTTTGTTGTGGGTTAGTCATTCTTGCAAAGATTAGTGTTTATGGTTCGTGTTTGGTTTGGGTATTACGGGAAATATGGCTAGAAAGAACTCTTGGCCCTCCTTTTAGCGTCAAATTGTTCCTGGTGGAAAGAACAATCAACACTCTCTTCCAAGATGAAAGGAATGTCTTTCACGATTCACAGTAGATGTGAATCACTGGGGAGGCCCGAGATGTGTTGTAGCCTATTTCTCCAAGATACTCTGCACACAATAACAAACGAGGGCCGGAAAGAGGACTTCCGGGGGTCCTCCTCCGATGATAAAGTCAGTAAGGGAACTAAGAATATGGCTAAAGAAGCTAGTATAAGATTTCTCTTGTTTAATGCTGATTAGATTTTGGGTGCAAAGAAATACGTTATCATTGGTAGTGCATGACACTGTGTATTTATATTGGTGGGTTTAAGAGAAGATTGCTAAACCCTAAGGGACGTTTTGGCTTTTACCTTGAATAGGATCTTTTTGGTGTCAGCAGAGAAGAGACAAAGAATATCCTTTTGGCTATCGTGGCCTCCATGGATTGGTAGACATTCATGGGTTGTTCCTCTTTTATTGTTTCTGCTACGTGATAGTATAGTAATGTACGAGGTAGGTGTGGTGTCTCGCCTTATACGAGTTGCAGCAATGTTTAAACAATACTTTTACAGCTGTCCTCTTGCCATGTCATCATATTTGTTATTATCACTCTGTAGGGTAAGCTATCTGTAGGTATTTTAGTTCTTTCTTCTTTCTGCAGGGGTGGTATCCCTGCAGGTATATGGACCTTGTAATCTTTCCACAGGACGAGTTGTCCTGGGAGAATGGCGTGGTTTCTTCATTCTACAGGACTAAAACATCCTATAGGTATTTGTCCAAATTACTGTCTTGATCTCATAATTAGGGTTTCATAATTAAGGTCATGTGTTCCAACTAGAGGTGTTCAACGGGGCGGGTCGGGTCAAAATTTAAATGGGCCGGGGCGGGGCGGGTCAAGCCCATTTAAATTTGACCCACTTTGACCCTTTTTTAAAAAGTTCATAGAATAACTTTTTTATTATACTTTATGGCCCATTGGGTCTACTTACTTATGTATATAATAATATTATTTTAAAAAATAAAAAAATAAAAAAGTGGTAAATTTTTTTCCCGCAATTAATACTTATAATTATCCGACCCGGCCCGACCCGACTCTTTGCACCAAGGCCCGTTAATGACTCGCCCCATTATTGACCCGACCCACTAATGACCCGTTAAAATGTGACCCGCCCCATTAAACACCTCTAGTTCACACACACGCGCACGCGCACACACTATTTTTTTACTTTATAACATGATATCTTTTTTGTACCTACACACCACAAAAGGTAGTCATCTCATCTTCTATAATTGTTTATTATTCATTTTTTATTTTTTATTTAAACAATATAGAGATGATTAAAAGTGATTTAATTTCGCTGAAATTTTAAATCAAAATCATTTAGTCTATTCAAGTCTGAACCTAAGGATAGAAGTAGCTACTGACATCACTTGATTTAAAACTATGCAATCTTGATTTAAAAAACATTTTGGCAATTCAATAAACTACATTTCCATAAATCTTTATTTCATTCATTAATTATTTTGAATTTGTTCTAAAGAATATTTTAATTTTTATATTTCGAGGCGCTGTCATATTAAAGCTGTTGTAGTGTGCGTGCTAAGTTGTTTTTTGGTTTGGACTGAATGCTTAGATATAGATTTTTTTTCAATTCAGAGGCAAGAAATAACGTGCCGAAATTATTATCATTCATGGATGTGATTAGAATCTTTTATTATTAAAATATATTTATTGCTAATTAATTTTTCAAATTATTTTATATTGTTAGTCTAGAAAGTTTAAAATCAATTATTGACGAACCAATGAACAAGTCATCACAAACACACCCTATATGAATTTGATCACAAAAGTTGATATAAATGTAATGGATAAGAAATAAATGGCTTTAGAACAAGATTTAGATGTAAAAAATAATTTAGATGTGAAATGAATGGCTTTAGAAAATGATTTTACATGCTGAAAATTAAGTTTACTTGTATGCATTGATTTATTTATATGTACGTTGTTTATTTGCTAATTAAGGCCTATTTTAGTTTTTTTATTTAGATTATTTGTAATCATTCATGTAAAATATATAGATATAGATATTGATAATATAAAAAATCTGAAATTATTTGCAATAATACTTATGATGGATGACATTTTCGTGTATAGTGAGATGTAACATTACAAATGTGTAAATAAGCAACCAAATAAAAATGGTGGTAAATTGGTTACTTTTCTGCCGACATTTAATCCCATAATTTTTTAAAAAGTACCTAATAAAAAAAGTTATGTAAAGAAACCCTTAAAAAAAATTTCATTTTCAAAGAGTACGTACCAAGTAATATTTTACTTCAGTTGAACGTCAAATATAATGGTTGACTGGATCATGAAATATTCTTCCTCCTCATCTTCAAATTTTTTTTCCAATTCAATTTCGATTTTAGTAAAAAGTAAGAAAGAAGATAATGAAGAAATTAAATTGGAACAGAAATTGAAGATGAAGAAGAATAATTTTTGATTTTGACTAATTAACCGTTATATTTGACGGTGAACTGAAATAATTGGTACTCTATGAAAAAGAAAAATTTTAGATAACTTTTGGCAAAATATTTATTTATAAGGAAGTCGTTTTAATAAGTTACTAGTATATGTTCCCGTGCAATACACGGATGTATTAGTTTAATTACATATATGATTTTTTTAATTGAATATTCAAAAGAAAATTTTACTAACTTAAAATATTATTAGTAAAATTAATCTATTTTTATTGATAAAAAGTAATTTTTACTAATGAAAATTTTCTTACCAAGTAAATTAATTTTTCTAAGTAAACATATCAATTTATGACTTACTAAACAAAGGCTAAATTAGTGTTAAAGCATTATATCTAACTACTTCTTGTATTGTAGTTTTTATATATATATATATATATATATATATATTTAGTAGATAGTATGATGATATGATGATATGATATGATGATGATATGATGGACTTGCATATTATAGTGAATAGGATTTCAATGTCCCACAATCACATTTTATCCTATAATAAAATGATTTTAATTGGTAAACCTTATAATATCGTCATTTGCAATTTTCCTATTCTTTTATAGTATTGTGTGATTGTATGATTTAATCTAATAAAAATCATTTTGAAAGCTTACCTTTAATACTTAAAATCATAATTAATAATAAACTCTAAAAAACCGTCATGTGGAATTTTTCAGTTCTTTTATAGTATTGTATGATAGTAGATAGTATGATGATAGTATGATGATATGATGATATGATGATATGATGGAGTTGCATATTATAGTGAATAGGATTTCAATGTCCCACAATCACATTTTATCCTGTAAAAATGATTTTAATTGGTAAACCTTATAATATCGTCATTTGCAATTTTCCTATTCTTTTATAGTATTGTGTGATTGTATGATTTAATCTAATAAAAATCATTTTGAAAGCTTACCTTTAATACTTAAAATCATAATTAATAATAAACTCTAAAAAACCGCCATGTGGTTAGTTCTTTTATAGTATTGTATGATGGTTAGCTAATGGACCCTATTAAAATTTTGGTCAAAGTCACCCTTTATCGCCGAGAAATTGCTATATAAATCTTAAATATTACCAATTTGAATAATGTTATTGTTTTGTTTTTGTTTCATCTGTTTTTATCCAGTGGATGGTTAGTTGTTCAACCTTTTCATAGAATTTTACTATCTACTTTTCATGTTTGATTTGATTTCCTATACATTTGAATGAAAACAAAGACATAATAACATAGAATCTTTTCCCAAAATAAAGCTATTTAGGAAAATAATTCCCAGTATACGCTAAATGGGAAAATAATTTCCTACATACTGTCCACGTCAGTAGCTGGATTTTCTTAAAAGTATTTCAATAAAACCGCTACATGGAGAAGCGGTTTGCATTCTGCACAAAAACGTGCTTCCATGTAGCGATTTTCTAGCAACACAATTTCAATATTTTTTAAAATTTGGAACAACCAAACCGCATGTAGCGGTTTTCTTGCTTGAATCTTTCCTTCAATAGAAAAAAAGTGGGTGGGACATAACAAAATATTTTCTACCATTATTTTGAATCTTTCCTTGCTTGAATCTTTCTGTGCTTCCATTATTTGATTCCTAGCAGCACAAAATTATTCTTCAGTTAAACATTTTTGTTTTTTGCTCATTGAAGCATATTAAAGTAACTCAAAAAATTGGTGAAATTTATATTGAAGCATTTCACCAAATATTTGATATGCATACAAAAAAGGAAAATTTGCTCAAAATAATCTCAACTATCACCCGTTGGCCAAAAATAATCCCAATTATCAATTATTTTTTAATAATCCCAACTATTCTCATAATTTGTTGAAAACATACCCACCTCCTTTTTAACTTGCTACAACATGTAACTTTTCCACTTTTTTCTTTCTTTTTTGATTAATAGATGAAGGTGAAGGGTTATTTTGAACTGTTAAGTAAAAAAGAAAAGAAAAAAATGAAAAAGTTACCTATTCCAGCCGGTAACAAGGGGGTAGGTATGTTTTCAAAAAATTATGAGCATAGTTGTGATTATTAAAAAATAATTGATAGTTAGGATTATTTTTGGCCAACGGGTGATAGTTAAGAATATTTTGAGCAAAGTTTCCTTAAAAAATCATATAATTTAACTAAAATGAGTAAAATGCACACTTATTACATGAAATTAATATAATATAACAACCGACCAAACTATTATAAGCTAAAATAAGAAATCATGAACAAAAAAATCAAATTTGCAAATTTGAAAAAAATTAGGGTTAGATTGATACCGTTGATTGATGATGAGAATGAACAAGTAATCAAAGAGATAATTGCAATGTTGTTGATTAATTTATTTGAGTGATTGATGTTATGAATAAGTGGAGAAAAAAAGTTTTTTTTAAGTATAGAGCCACATAAAATGGAGTGAGGGAGGAAGAAAAGGGAAATGAAACTGGAAGCAGCAAATTGTAGCTTAAGCTAACTGCTACTTCATGTAGCGGTTTACATGTTTTATTTTATTTTTTTAAATACCATGGAAAAGAAAAAGTGTTTCATGAAGTAACGGTTTAATTTAATTTCCAGAGTTAACCGCTTTTTGAAGTAGTGGTTTGCTTAAAAAAGGGAAAAAAATATTTCCCAAACTGTCCTACGAGGACTGTATTATGGGAATTATATTTGGAACCAACGTAAAGTGGAAAATATTTTTTAAGAAAACTATATTTAGGGAAAAGATTCAATAACATAACATTAAATTGTTTTTCTTTGTTCCTTAACTCATGTAAAAACAAGGTATGGCATGTGTATTAGTTCCTCTAGCCTATAGGAGTATTAATTAAGATTTCAGCTAGTCTTGGGCGAGACCGTCTTAAGTTGAGACAAGAGTGGGCCGGCCCAATTACATGCTTTCTCTCTTTGATTCCATCTTCTGGGCATTTTTCAATTCTAATCATAAAGGTATCAGTTTTGACCTTAAAAATATCAATTTCAATTTAATCGTACCTGTATGAACTACATTAATCATGAAACTGAATACTATAAAATGAGAATTGAATAAATTAACAATGAAACTGAATACTATAAAAACTGAATACCTGTATGAACTACATTAATCATGAAACTGAATAGTATAAAATGAGAATTGAATAAATTAACAATGCAACCGAATACTATAAAAACTGAATATCTGTATGAACTACATTAATCAAGAAACTGAACAATTCAATGGAAAAGTTTAATCATGCATGTAGATCAGAATAACATGAATTATACTTAAAATCTTGCGCAATGGAGAATTGAACAATTTAATAATGAAACTGAACAATTTAATGGAAAAATTGATTACACTTTGTATGAACTACATTAATGGTGTGTTTGGGAATGGAGATTTGATTTGTAAATCCAGAATTGTCTCAATTTACTTGTTTGGGAGGTCATAAAATTCAATTCTAGAATTTGGCCCAATTCCAACCCAATTCCAATACTCTTAAAAATAGCCCATGGTAAAATGACAGCCCATGACCTGTAATTTGAAATCCAATCTGCCTCTCCTTCTTTCAGAAACCCTATTCATCTTTCACTGTCTCTTTCTAATTGCTGTAATCTCCCAATTCCAATCCAATCTGCTTCGATCCGCCATTGTTGTTGGTTTTCATTGCTCCAAAGCTTTTCGTCCTTGCTTTTCAGGTATGCTCCATCTCTTACTTTCTATTTCTCTATCGAGCTCTGACTAAAGCTGCTACTTTTATACTCGTTTCATAATTGTAGCTATGTTTAAGAATGGTGTTCTTTACATTACTGTCCCTAAGATTACCAAGTTTGAGCACAAAATTATCCACATTCCAGTCAGATCTGCTTAAATTAAGACTTTACAAATCAATTAATACTTTTATACTCGGTAGTTACTGAATTTGCTGAATATTTTATAATTTTTAATATATGTATGAATGTGTTGGTGATTTTATGCATGATGTTAGGGAGTTAGTTAATGAAAATAAAAAAAATAATAAGAAGGCTAGGTATGTTGCACAATTAGGAAGATGACGGTGATTAATGATGGAAGTTGTATGTGGTACTGATGGGTAACAATTTTTTTTGCCCCTTAAGTTGCATACTAGATATCTAACAAAATACGAATCTTTTGGATTAATTGTAGCTACAAAATGAAGTGTTCAATAAGAAGCAGTTACTTTCACCAAGTAATAGATAGCCTTTAGCATTTGTGTAGAAACATCTGCCACTTCATGCTTTTTATATGGACCTATGTGATTATTTAGACATTTGAGTTCCCAGTGGCATCCCATAGAGCTTGTTTAGTTGTTTATGAAATGTAAAATATTACAGTAACCTAAGCATTAGGATGTTGCACTGAGAAACTTTACAAGTTAATTATGAACTAGAGCTTGTTTAGTTGTTTATAAATGTTGATAGTAATTTATACAATTTCTAAGTAATTATTAATTGCAAAATACTCCCATGTATCCTAAGTGACAAATATTGTTTTTTTTTTATTGGAAGACAAAAAATGTCTAATCAACTTAGTATTCAAGAATCTAGAAAACGTGCAAGGGAGAATATGGACAAAGATAAGAAAGTTGTTATGGCGGTTGTAGGTTTTTTCATGACTGTTGTTGTGGCTTGGTTTGATTTGAGGTATGGAGTAAAGGAAATAACATGGAATCAACAAGAACGTATGCATAGACGAACAATTTGGATGGACACGTTGATGAATGATAGAATATGTAGGGAGCAATTACGTCTAGACAAACGTTGTTTTGAGAAATTGTGCAATATTTTACAATCCAAGGGTGGTTTAGTGACTACAAAATATGTTACAGTGAAAGAAATTGTTGCAATGTTTTTTCATGTTCTTGCACATGATTTAAAAAATAGAACAATACAAGCAACCTTTGCTCGCTCTGGAGAGACTATTAGTCGACAATTTCACGTAGTCCTTAAAGCACTACTCAAGCTTGGAAAGTATTATATAAAACCATGTAACCAGAGCAATTACACAAAGGATACAAAGTGGAATAGGTTTGAGGTAAGTTATAGTATTAAAAATAAATTGATGTCTTTACTTTCTTAGGAGGTTTGATTTGTAGTATTAACTACCATAAACCATATTAGGGCGTTGTTGGAGCTCTCGATGGGACTCATATTAAAATGACTGTGCCTACTGAGGATCGAGCTCGCTACCGAGATAGGAAGGGGGACATTAGCACCAATGTCTTAGCTGCATGTGATTCAAATCTTCGTTTTACTTACGTTTTGCCTGGTTGGGAAGGTTCTGCTTCGGATCCACGCATTCTTCGTGATGCTCTTCAAAGGCCTAATGGTTTGAATATTCCTAGAAGTAAGACTTTATATGTGTAACAACAACCCAATAATTTACACCAAATGTAAAGTGAAATACTTATATATGTATAATAATTATATAATGCAGATAAGTATTTTCTTGTGGATTTGGGATTTGCTAACGCTGAAGGTTTTCTAGCTCCTTATAGAGGTACGAGGTACCATTTGAATTTGTGGAGAGGCACCACTCCAACAAATTACAAAGAGCTTTTTAATTTACGACATTCTTCAGCTAGAAACACAATTGAAAGGGCTTTTGGGTTATTGAAAAAGCGATGGAGTATACTTAGAGATCCAAGTTTTTTTGAGAAAAAGACTCAAATTAGAATTATTAACGCTTGTTTTATTCTCCATAACTTTTTGAGGGAAGAAAGTATGGATGAAACAAGTCTTATTAATGAGGTAGATGAAGATTTACTAAATATAGAGACAATTGATGAAGAAGGTGTGGAAGATGATTACATTTTTAGTACACAATCAAGTAATGAATGGAATGAGTTTAGAGATAATCTTGCTCAAAAGATGTTTGAAGAATATCAACAGCGAAGGACACATGTTACTTGAGATTTTAGTTAGGAGATGCTATCATAGCCAAGTAGACTGTTTTTTCATGTATTGTTATTTACACTAAAGCGTTTAAAGTAGGTTGTTTTGTTGTGTACATGAAGACTTGTTTAAGATCATATGGCTTTATATTTGCACTACTATTTGTAATTGTTCGTGTGTAATTATTTCATTGCATATATTGTAATTTTTCTTTATATTGTTGGACATGCATGTTAATGTTGATTGCCTTTGCTGAGACATCTTTTAGCATTCATCATGAAGAGATTAGGAAAAGAGCCAATGGTACCACAAAAACAACCAAAACGAGCGTATCTTACTTGGAACCAACAAATGGATGTTATACTTATCTCCACTTTGTTTGAGCAAATCAATGAAGGAAATAAGGGCGATGGAGAATTCAAACCACAAGCATATCAAGCTGTTGCAGATAACCTAAGGAACCAATTGGGTTTGTTGGCTACCATCGAACATGTGAAGAATCGAATCAAAGTATGGAAGAAACATTACTCAGTTATCACAGATATTCGCAATTACACCAAGTTTAAGTGGGATGATGATAAGAAGATGCTTGTTATTCCAATTGAAGACCACGAGGAATGGAATGCCTATTGTAAGGTACAATCTTATTTTTGGCCCTTGCTTTTTGTATTATTTTCATTGTTTGTGACACTTTTTATAGTAAATAAATAAAAGTATAAATAAGTTGTATTTTTGATCTTAAAAGTATTTATCTAGTAACTTTTTTAAATAGGTCAATCCCGTGGCTTCTGCTTATAGAAATAAGAACATTGATCATTGGGATGAAATATGCGCACTATTTGCCATGGATAGAGCTACGGGTCAAGAAGCTGAGCAACATGAAGAATCTGCGGCAGCTATGGAGAAAGAAAGTGAAACTTGCACTGCATCTGAGGCAAACTCTGCATCATCTAACAAGAGGTCAAAAAAAGATTCTATCGTAGATGCTATTTCTAGATTTACTGAGTCATTTGAAAACTATCTACAAACAAACAAACCTCCACCTAAGCCCGATTCCAAAGAAGTTTATGATGTTGTTTCAAAGGTTGCGGGACTAGATCGACATGAAGTCTTGAAGGCAACAAAACTGTTTTTGAAGGATACAGAAGAGTTTGATATGTTAAAGGGACTACCAGAAAATGAGAAATTAGACTGGGTGTTACTATGTCTTACCTCTTGAGTAGTTTTTTTTTAGATTTTATTTTTGGATGTGTTGAGTAGTATTGACTATATTTTCCCAAAAAAGATTTTGAACAATTATGTTTGATTATGTTACTACTGAATTCAGGAATTGCATTTCTACATTTTTGCCAAACAATGTTAGAATTTGAATTTAGAAATTGAAAATCTCATTGATTCCAAACAAATTTTGGAATTTGTAATTATGGAATTGTGAATTCTAAGATTTTCCAAACAACAAATTTGAAATTGAAATTCAAAATTTAGAAATTCTAAATTGAATTCTAAGTTTTCAATTCAATTCTTGGTTCCCAAACGCTACCTAATGTAATTCAATATACATTCTAAACTTGAATGCAAAACTGAGCAAACTAAGAGCATAATTGAGCAAAATTGATATCTTTAATGTCAAAATTGATACCTTTAAGGTCCAAATTGAAATTTTTCCAAAAAAATGAAAAAAACAAAAAAAAATGAAATTTGAAGGGCAGAGCGCGCGCGTGTAGTACACGCGCCTAACAATGGGCCGGCCCAAATCTCGTCTTGGAGTAGGACGGTCTCGTCCAAGTTTTTGTGTTAAGATTTTCTAGTTAAAAGGCTATGGGGTTAGACGCTTTTAATTTTCTATTGTGAGTAGAGATGGGTATTGAATGGTATGGGTTAAGTTTGGATTTACTTGGATCCAAAACCTAATAATTTTAGGGTACAGATCAGATTCAAACTCATATTCTAGGGATTTAAAAATTAGACTTATAAACTAGACTTTTTAGACTAGATTTGAACCCTAAAATTTTTACATAATTTCTTATATGAGACGGTTTTACCGTGAGACAAGCCTCATAATTGGGTGAAATAGCTTAATAATAGAAATTTTAGTTTATGTGCTTCTTAATTTGAAGTCATATCACCACAAGACGGTCTCATATAAGACGAATTGTAAATTTTCTTTTCTTAATTGAGATTTAAAGGTCTGAAAAATAGACACTAATTTGAATCTTTATTAGACACTATCTAGATTCTTCGGGTCTAGAATCCTAAAATTAATAAAAAAATTACTTGAAACCATATAGATCAATAATTATTTCAAAATCAAACTTAGAGAGAATTTTGAACATCATAATTTTTCTTAATGGCACAAATTATTCCAACAATATAAACAACATTACAACACTTAAATTCACATTACAATAGAACAATCATTGAAAACACTAAAATCAATTACATTAAGCAATGGAAAAGTAGAAACCTTATACAATTTAAACATAAGGGAGTATTTAGGAGGAAGAACAACTCTCCCCGACAATCTCTTGATGGGATTCTAGAACAACCATTTTTGTGGTTCTCTTCTCTAGATCTTGAGAGGATTCTTCAATTTGAATTCTTAGAATGCGGTCATTGTTGCCTGTGGGTTCTAATCGACTTCTATCTTTGAATTCTGAGTTTTTTTTTATTCCTAACTTCGTGAATGCATATGCTACTCGAACCAGAATGGGATATTGGAGACCAAACTTAGATTTCAAAACAGAGAGAAAGGAGAGATATATTAACCTTTGATTTTGATTTGGCCTGCTATAGCCTTAGGTCTTAGTTTTCACCTCTGATAATTGAAAATCGAAAAGAAAATCTGATTTGAAACCCTAAAATTTTAAGAATTGGGGAAAATATTAAGAGAAGAGAGAAAGGAGTAAAGTTTAAACAGAGTCCAAATTTTTAAGTTCGGTGTCAAATCCTATTCACCGCCTCACCTTACAGGTTTGTCTAATTTGTTGGTGATCATGAGCAAGCAATTAACGTCAGCCTAAAGAAAAAATGGAATATGTTGCACACATACTTTTTGTTTATGTGAGATTTGGGGGAGTATAGAGGAATTAGGAAGGTTAAAATAGTAGTTAAGAAAATGGTTCCCATCACTAAAACCATGATGGCTAACCAATTGCACATATTGTACAACACAACAAACAATCCTGCCATATAGGCGACTGACATCATGCTTAAGGCTATGCATAGAAAGGGTTGAGATAAGTCGAGGGACAACAAACTGAGCTCGATGTCGTCAAGGTGAGCCCATATGAGGATTATTGCAGAAAACATGGAGCTGAACATGGCAATGGTGTTGCTGAATACGAAAACATGGAACGCAAACTTATGCGCCAAAGTGGCCATCCCTTCATTCTTATTTGATGAGTTGTATCCCTCAGGTATGGTGAAGCTGCCAGCAAATGTCACAGTTTATATTAGACTGCATACCATCAGGAGTGCGCAGAATCTATCTGTGTACTTGATTTTTTCAGTCCTATTTAGCTTTTCTATTCCTAATGGCACAGATCTGGATACATTTGCATATATCAAAGCTGCCCAAGTGAGGTGCTGCAAATATAATCAAACAACAATATCTTTTATGTTTAGTTGAACCTATTGTCAACGTGAGTAAATAATCAGAATCAGAAAAATATAAAGAGCAAATACTTTATAAGCCAAGTACCATCCTAATACCGTATGACAATGAGAGGAAGGACTCAAATGATTTATAAAGTGTGTATAACTTCTATAATTCATTGATGTAGGACAAACAATCCTAGCACCACCCTCACGTGAAGCGAACCCCGTTTAGTTCCATGTGGGAATCAATAAGGGTGACAATGGGAGAAAAGGTTCCAATGACTTATAAAGTGTGTACAAGATCACAAGATCTTTAATTCATCTATCATACACTTTCTCCAAGTCAATGAACACTTGACGTAAATCCTTCTTTTGCTCCCTATACTTTTCCATCAGTCTCTTCAAAAGATGAATTGCCTCGGTGGTTGGTCTTCCCAGCATGAATTCGAATTAATTCTCTTTAATCACCGTCTCTCGTTTAATTCTTTTCTCAATCGCTATTTCCCACATTTTCATTGTGTAGCTTAGAAGTTTGATTCCTCTATAGTTCCCGCATACTTGTACATCACCTTTTTTTTAAACAGTGGGATAAGTGTGATAACCCTCCATTGTTCTGGCATGAGGCCTCTTGTGGAAAAAGGGATTATCTGTAAGATATCAATAATCTTCGTAACCTTCTTTAAACGTTCATTTGAAGATTAATGTGAGTACATGAAATACAATTATAATAAACTCTACTTTAATAAATTATCAGGAGTTATGTCTCTAGTATATATCTTTGTAATAGAAATTAATTACCTCATTGATGAGTCCTTTTGAGTATTTATAGCCTATTATTTGATGTATAGAATGTTCTTTTCTGATTTTCCTGAATCCCAAAACTTCTCTTACATGCCCATGTAGTTAGACTCTTGACGTGTTCGTTTTTTCTCCTTACTCTTAGCAATTCCTTTTTCATTTAACCGATGCCTCTTTATTTAGCCATCAACACGTGTCCCACCATCTCTACACCAAATCTCAATTGTCTACAACTGTATTGACAAATTCATGTAAACATCTCAAATGATCATTTCTTCTACCACCCTGTTTCACTCTTTTCTATCTTCCCAGATGCTTTATTCAATCTTCCCAGATCTCCCAGGAACATAATTATCTCTTTCCAGATTATTCTTATGAAACAACCCAAACCAACACAAACAGTGTAATAATACTGTTAACAAAACACAGTGGAAGACTAATAGAAGTCTAGGCTGAATCCGACCTGTGGCTCGATAGCCAGCAAACGAATATCAGAGTATTTTAAAACTTTAAAAATTTTTATTATAACTACTTTGTGGGACGCGTGCTTTGCATGCACAAAAAAAACTCTATTTTGAAAATGATTTCAAGCTTAATCAAAATAATCAATCTTAATTAAATTGAATTTGTAATAGTTGATATTTAATTTACAATAATTTAATAGTGTTGTAAGCTAAACCAAAATTCATTTGGAACTGTTAAGTGCTAATCTTGCTAGATATTTCTCCTTAATAACTTAGATTGAGAAATACTATTTTATTTTAAAAATTACAATAAATTGATTATTTGTAAACGATAATATAAAATCATAAGAATAAACATAAATAACCAATATTATTGCAAGAATGTCCAAAAACGAAAATTGAACAAGTGTTCAGCCGATCAAAGTTTATCATTAGCGGACGAGTGGGGTTATTGCGCATTTGGAACTTCTAAGTGTTCAAACAGAGTATGTTGCTTGCGGATGAGTACTACAAGAAGTGTTATCGCCTTTGCAGCTAACATTGTTATCTTTTGCTGCTGTTGATTGATATCACTATCATCAATGTTGTGTCCACAACTTTGATGTTGCTAGTGTCATTACACAAAAGTTAGTCTCTATGAGAATTATTTCCAGCAAAATCTTATACACCAATAACATTTCATTATCCAATGCCGTTAAAATAAACTTTCATATTATAAGATGGAATATTGAGAGGATTATATATACGCAATCTTACCCCTATACTAAATAATAAAACTAATAAAAAGTGTTGTTTTCGGTACACCATTAGCAGCAAACTAGATAGATACCCGTGCTATGCACGGAGATTGGAAAAACAATTGAGTTAATTTTATACTTGTATAATATTTGTTTTAATGATAAATTAGGTTATTTGTTAGTAATGAATATTTAAAAAAAATTCAATAAAATTAAGAAAATATTAAATGGTAAAACAAAATGTATTATGAATAACTTAAATTTGTTACAACAATTAAATGATTACAATTAACTCACAAATATTGAAAAAAATTTAAATGATTTATTTCAATAAAGCTTAATTTTTTTTTATTTGAATAATTGAAAGATTTTTCCAATTTTTTTAGAAAGAGTCAAAAAAAAAAAAAAAGTTAGTCTCATTTTAAAGATCTTGAAAGAAAAGAACGTTTACATAATTTTTATCTAACCTTATCTATTTAGTAACTAAAACTAGCATTTTAAACAAATAGAAAGTAGGCAAGTAATTTGCAATTGCATGTCGGTGAAAATATGAAGTGAGATGCAAATTCATGTCACTTTATCTCAGTTTTCAGACTATGTCAATTTATTCTTGTCGATTGGTTGTTCAACGGACAACAACTCATTCTTTGACCTCTTTTAGCTAAAACTTAGTCAAGTGAAATCTTATAATTATTTTTTTTCATAACTATATTTTTATGAATAAATTTACTTTGAAGTTTTTAATAAAATAATATAAATTTAATGTTTATAATAAAGCTTAATTTTTTTGAATTTTTTTAAAAAAAGTCAAAAATATTACAAATTTGATCTCATTTAAAAGATCTTGAAAAAATATTACCCTTCGTATAATTATTTTTTAAAAAATTATTTATAATTGAAAATACCTATTTATTAAATAAAACTAATATTTTAAGCAAATAGGATTATGAGGTAAATAAGTAGCAAGGACATGAATTTACATATCAGTATAATTATGAAGATATAATTATTCTACAGATAATAAATAATCTTGAAAAAATAATTTTGCTATATCAAGATATTATTCTCTTTTATATTCGAAATAATATTAGAAAATAATATAGATTTATAAATTTAGTCATATTTCATTTTGCTATATAAAGCAGTTATTATCTTTTACCAAGACAAATACTTCGGAAATAATACTGCATACCAAATCTTCTTATGCACATTAATATCAACTCACCTGCGAAGTCAATATAAAAATGAGTGGAAAAATTTCTGCTGAGAGTCTGACACGTGTCAGTCTTGTTTCTTCATTACTAATTTTTATTCTTCATTAGTAATTTTTATTTTTATAGATGGATAGATATGCTAGAAATTTTATTCAAGAATAATGAAACTTGTTTATACTTATATAGATAGATACATTGGATATATTGCTAGAATATATTGTATAACTTGCAATCCAGTTGAATACTATCTATAAATATTGCTAGAATATATTGTAATTGTCCAATTTGTATTCTGTTAACTTAAATAAAATAATTTGTATTCTGTTAACGAAAATAGAACAACTTTGCATAATTGTTTGTAAGTCTACAATGTATAACGTGCAATACAGTTGACTACTATTTATAAATATTGCTATAATATATTGTAATTGTCCAATTTGTATTCTGTTGACTTAAATAAATTCAACTGATTTAGAAAATTATTTTCACAAAATAGTCGGCTACAATTCAGAGAAAATGGGCAGGAAACTAATGAAGGAGAGGTTGACATGTGTCAGTCTCGTTTTTTCATTAGTAATTTTTATAGATTATAGATGTCATGTGTAATTTCAATAAAAAGAAGTACTTCTAATTCAATGAATCATATTACTTTGATTTCATTGAAATAATGTAAATTTCCAATCACACTACTCATTTCGATGTTATACAACAATAATTTATCATCCCAATGCGGTTAAAGTGACTTTTACCTAGGATGGAATTTGGAAATGTTAGATATACACAACTTTACAAACTAATAAAGGGGTTAGTTTCAATTAGAGGTGTTCAATGGGGTGGGGCGGGTCAAAATTTAAATGGGCCGGGTCGGAGCGGGTCATATTAAATGTTAAACGGGTCGGGACGGGTCATGGCCATTTAAATACGATCCACTTTGACCCCTTTTTTTAAAAGTTAATAAAATAACTTTTTTATCATACTTTATGGCCGGTTAGGTCAATTCAACTATAAATATAACAATATCATATAAAAATATAAAAAAAGTGGTAAAATATTTTTTCAACCAATTCCTATAATTATCAGATCTGACACTTAACACAAAGGCCCGTTAAAAACCCGACCCGTTATTGATCCGACATGCTAATAACCCGTTAAAATGTGACCCGACCCGTTGAACACCTCTAGTTTCAATTAACCATTATAGCAGATTTAATGTGCATTATGCTTATGTTTTATAAATTACTAGATAATACCTATGCGATGCACAACTTCATAAATGTTTCAGACTTATTTTTATAAACAAAAAATTAAAAATTTATGCCTTTTTGTTTTAACCATCTCAAAATATCATATACTTGTCATTCAATAAATAACATTATAAAGATATTATAAATAATTGAAAAAAATAAAATATATAATTTTCTAATACACTAAAAGATAATATTACAGTGATAATTAGAAAGTAAAAAAGTCAAATATATAAACATTAGTCATAATGACAATGACATTATCATTAAGTTTAGAGGGAAATTTTTATTGAGAAATTAACACATAAGTAATTTTAGAAAGTTATAACATTCATCATCATCATCATCATCATCATCATCATCGTACCCAGTGTATCCCGCTCATAGATAAACTATGGTTAGGGTTTGGGGAGGGAAGATAAACGACAACTCATACCCATGTAGGAGAGTACGGTCAGAGAGTCCCCCAACTCCATATGTTCTTCAAAGAGAGATGTACCTGCAATTTTATGAAAGCCTGCAAAACACACCCACGTTAACAATGCATAGTAATCGACTACTAAAGATACACAATAAAAAGAATATGTACTAATAAATAAACAAACGATAATGGTAGCAGAGGCGGTAGAGAGTTATAGGTAGGGGCCAAAAATCGTATGAGACGGTGGTCGAAAGGGGCAAGTCTAGAAATCTAATACGTGGATAAGGCGCCGCCAACTGGCCCTATCTCTGGTCAGGTTCTAGAGAGGTGGAGTTCTTGTAAGTCACTTTAACTGTGTTTTATTCTCCTAAATGATGCCAACTGTCAAGTCTAATCAAAACCCTATAATAAAACACCCATAATGTCAGCGGTGATTTACGTACCTCGGAGTTTTAGAATCGAAGTTGTTGGTTGGTAGTGAATCCGTCAAAGTTGAGCAAAGAGAGAAACAATTGGGAAGAGCATGAAAAGAAAAATTTTACTTGTATTCTGGTGAACATTGTTGTTTATGTTCAGGTGCAAAGATCGGCAAAATCGTTCAATGAGGAAAAATATCAACTTTAAAGAGCTAAAATGCAATTAGGATAAAAGTACGTATGAGCATCTGAGCATGTTTAACAAATTGATTGCACAAAATCCTACAAAATAATGAATCTCAATATTAAATTATAGGGAAAAGTGTCAAAAAGTACCTAATAAATTATTTTTTTTCAAAAAAGTACCTAATAAATTTTTTTTTTCCAAAAAGTACCTAACAAAAAATTTTCTTTTTAAAAGAGTACCAACTAACGGTCGGGGTTAAGTTTTCTGCTATCTTTTTTTGTCCATCTTTAAAAACTACCTAATACAAAAACAACATAATGTATAACTTTAAGAACATAATCCAAAAAATATTCACACATCACTCCATACAAAAACAATAATAATAATAATAATAATAATAATAATAATAATAATAATAATAATAATAATGATAATAATAATAATAATGATAATGATAATGATAATGATAATGATAATGATAATGATAATAATAATAATAATAATAATAATAATAATAATAATAATAATAATAATAATAATAATAACAATAATAATAATAATAATAATAATAATAATAATAATAATGAAAAAGTATTTTGCATGGCATGATGGTGGTCGCATTATTGTGGCGTGGAGGAGTGAGGATATTCAAGTGGACATTGTGCAGTGTAGCAGTCAGTATATTCATATCAAGGGTTGTCCTAATAATGGGACTCCGTTCTTTTGTACCTTTGTGTATGGATCTTCTGAGAAGCAAGGTCGAGTGCAGTTGTTTCATGACTTACAGGAGCTCAGTCAGTCTATCCACGATCCTTGGATTGTTCAAGGGGACTTCAATTGCATAGCTAATTTTGATGAACGGCTGGGTCAACCTGTGAGGCTCCATGAGATCCAACCTTTCAGAGATTGTTTGGAGTGGTGTGGCCTACATGATCTTCCTTATGGTGGGCGATTCTTCACTTGGTCCAATAAACAATCTGGCAATCGTAGAGTTATGAGCAAGATAGACAGGGTCCTTGGGAATGATCTATGGGAGGAATCCTTCTCATCTGCTTTGGTTACATTTCATCCGGAAGGTCTTTTTGATCACTCGCCTATGGTGGTCTCGTTCAACCTTACTTCTAGGGATGATTTTGTTGATAAGGTTCGTGAAATCTGGAGGTCACCGATCAATGGTCGTTTGGGTTATCAAATCTCTCAGAAATTGCGGCTCTTGCAAATTAATCTGAGGAGATGGTATGGTCAGTGTCAGCAAGAGCGTGAGCTTTCTCATGCTGTTTTGGAGTTACAAACTGTGCAGGATCAACTACATCTTCATCCTGGGAATGCGGAGTTAGCTTTGAGGGAACAGGAAATGGCTCGTTCTTTACACAAGATTAGGTCAGAAGTGGACTCAACTTTGTGTCAAAAGGCTAAGTTGCAGTGGATTCATTTAGGGGATGATAATACGCGATTCTTTCATCAATGTATTAGGTATCGCCAACGTGTAAACCGGATCACTCACCTTCATATTAATGGAGAGGATGTTACGGACCCCACTCTAATTCAATCAGAGTTTCACCGGTTCTACTCTAATCTATTTTGTGCAAAATTCGCTAGAGATAGAGTTCATCTGGAGATTGCTCGTCAGGGTCCTATCTTATCGGAGGCTCAGCGGGATATGTTGTGTCTTTCTTTTAGTAAGGAGGAAGTGAAAGAGGCTATGTGGAGTATTCCGGAGGATAAAGCCCCTGGTCTGGATGGTTTTACTAGCAAGTTTTATAAAGCTGCGTGGGGTGTAGTCGGAGATGATATTGTCGAAGCTATTAATCGTTTTTTCGCTAGTGGTCGGATGCCTAAGAGTTGGAATCTCACTACGATCACCTTGATTCCTAAGGTCAATTGTCCAACTCACCCAGGGGATTATTGTCCCATATCTTGCTGTCATGTTATCTACAAGTGTATTTCTAAACTCATTTGCTCAAAGTTGAAGTTAGTGCTTAGTAATTTGATTGACCCAGCCCAAGGGGCATTTGTAGCTGGAAGAAGTATAATGCATAACATTCTTCTCTGTCAAGATTTGGTTAAGAATTATTCTCTTCATCACAATCCTCCTAGTTGCCTTTTTAAGATAGACTTGTGCAAGGCATACGATACTATGGATTGGTTTTTTCTTAAGGATATGATGGTTGCATTGAATTTTCCACATCATTTTATTAGTATTGTCATGGCGTGCATCTCCTCGACGAGTTATACTCTTATGCTCAATGGTAGTCCTACACCGGCATTTCAAGCCTCGCGGGGCCTTCGTCAGGGAGATCCCTTATCCCCTCTGCTGTTTGTGATAGGTATGGAATATCTTTCTAGATATCTGAAGAGTGTTGAGCAAGCATATGGTTTTCACCCTAGGTGTAGGAAAACAAAACTCACCCACCTTTGCTTCGCCGATGATTTGATGCTGTTTTGCAAAGGTGATCTTTATTCTGTGAAAGTCCTTTATCAGTGTATTCAGGCTTTCTCTGCGGCTTCGGGGCTCCAAGCGAATACGTCCAAATCAGCGTTTTATACAGCTGGAGTGGACTCGGACGCCCGGTCAGCTATTCAGGACCTCACTCATTTCTCCTTGGGTTCCTTTCCCTTCAGATATCTTGGAGTTCCTCTGTCTTCCAAACGGTTATCTATAGTTGAATGTGAGTGTCTGGCTGATAAAATGATGAGTAGGATTAAAGGTTGGCAGGTTAGACATTTGTCCTATGCTGCTCGTCTCCAGCTCATTAATTCTGTCATCATGGGGATATCTTTTTATTGGTGCCAGATCTTTATCCTACCTAAGAAGGTTATCCGGTGCATTAATGCCATTTGTCGCTCTTTCTTATGGTTTGGCGTAGTTGATTCTCCAAGACCGGGTTTGGTTAAGTGGAACGAGGTGTGTAAACCTAAGAAATTTGGGGGCCTGGGCATTAGGGACATTTATACTTGGAATCAAGTAGCGGTAGGGAAAATAGCTTGGCATATACACATGCTCAAGGATTCTCTATGGGTGAGGTGGGTTCATGGTGTGTATACTAAGGGTGGTAACCGGTATTTGTTCAATGCCCAACCGTCAGCCAGTTGGGCAATGAAAAAACTTTGTATGGTTAAAGATACATGGAGGCGTTGGGTGTTTAATGATAGCTACTCCATCAATGAGGTGTATAAAGAGGTATTCTTGGAGCATCAACGAGTCAAATGGCACTCAATAGTTTGGAATCATATCTCTATTCCGAAAACACGGTTTTGTTGTTGGCTTTTGGTGCTTGGTAAACTAAGAACTAAGGTTCGTCTTCATTTGAGTACACCTTTAGTTGATGCTTTATGCCAGCTCTGTTCGGGTTGTAAGGAGACCATCAATCACTTGTTCTTTAATTGCCCATTCAGTATGCGTTGTCTTGAGGAGATTACGGCGTGGACTGGGATTAGATTTAAACGCATTGATCTTATGGATCTTCGTAGATATAAACTTTCTCGACTTCAGCAGAGAGTATTGTGTGCTATCTATGCTTCTACAGTGTATTGCATTTGGCATGCGAGGAATGATGCGGTTTGGAATCATATTGTGAGGCTGCCCTCCTCCCTTGTTAGAGGTATCCAGCAGGAGATTCGGCTACGACTTCGAGTGCTCCAATTGGATACGTCTCCTCAGTGCAGCAGATTCATGTGATAGTTGTGCTGGCTGCTGTTGCTGTTTGTTGGTCTAATAGTGGGATGCTTAATTGATCTTGTGTTCTTGCGTTAGATGATGGATGCCTTTTGGTGTTGCTGGCCAAATGTTGGTCTGTTTGCTTGTTGAGCTTAACCTCTCGCTGATGTGCTGATTGGCTGTTGTTGCCTTGTTGGCTTGCTATTGCTATTTTCTTGTTATTTGCATTTGAAATACCTCCTGCTGCTGTACATTTGCTGTTGTGTGCACGGGTATTTCCAGTTGTTGTGGAGTTATTGCGGGTCTACTGTGTTGGTTGATGTTGTTTACTCCTGCTTTGAGGCAGATGGTTACCTTTTGGGCGATATTCTATTGTTCTAATCTGTTATTGCGGATCTGCTTGATTGTTGTTTTGTGCATTTTGATGTGATGCCTTTATAATAGCTGTTGCATCGGTCATCTTCACTAGCTGCTAATTTGTTGCTGTGCTGATGCCTGCTGCTGTGCTGATTGGTGGCTGAGTTGCTGATGCCTACTGTGCTCTGATGCTGCTGCTGAAGCTGCTCAACCTGCTGCTGGTGCTGGCTGGTTGTATAGGAGGTTGTTGGTAGTTCCAATGATATTGCTGATATTGCTGGTTGATGCTATCAGATAGTGCTGTTGTTTGATTCTGCCTTGTTGTTGTACTCTATGCACAAGTTTAGCTGTATTTATCTTGATACTTTTTGTATAGTTTTTTTAGCTGACTTACTTGTCGGCTTGTTTTGTGGTCTCGGTTTTTTGCCGTATGCACATGAAGAGTGGGCCGGGAAAACCCTTCCTCGAAGGTGGGCCTCGGTTCCACACTGATGCAAATAGGCTTTTCCGAGTTTCCCTAACCTTTGATGTATTGGTGTTTTTCTGGTAAATGAAAAAAACTTTTATTTGCCAAAAAAAAAATAATGAAAAAGTGTCAAAATCACCTATAATTTTTTTTAATAAACGGTAAACTTAACACCAACCGTTACTTGATCTAGGTTTGTGTTGGATGATGTTCTTATGTTGTGTTTATATTGGATGATGTGTGAACTTTTCATGGATGATGCTGTTAGAGTTATATATTATGTTGTGTTTGTATTGAATAACTATGTTGTGTTCTTGGTACTGTTTTGAAAAGAAAATTTTTATTAGATACTTTTTTGAAAAGAAAATTTTTATTAGGTAATTCTTAAAAATGGGCAAAAAAAGATAACGGAAAAGTTAACCCCAGCCGTTGGTTGGTACTATTTTGTAAAAATAAATTTTTACTAGGTATTTGTTGGAAATGTTTTTTTTATTAGGTACTTTTTTGAAAAAAAGTTTTTATTAGGTACTTTTTAACACTTTTTGCTAAATTATATAGCATATTTTAAGTGTTTAAAGATGGAAATTTGTTAGAAAAATATCATGATTTTTGAAATTCACATGGCTAATTTGCCAATTTTGATTCGCATCTAGGTTCACTTAGGTAATTCTAGGGACTGATCCTATGCTAGTCAACAATGTCAACTGATAGCATCCAAGTAATATGTAAAACTAAATAAATAAAGATACTAATATGTGTATTTGTTAAATCATAATGAATTTTGCTATCTTACACCATTGATCAGAGTTCAAACACCAACAAGCGTATTTTTTAACAAAAGGTCTCTTAAGAGACCGTCAATGGTAAAGACGGCTCTCCTAACAGCCCAACCCAATGATTTGAATTTAAAAATAAGGTTGATGATTAAACAGTTACTTATTTTACAAAATGGGTTGACCATATTTACCCGTCTATGCTATAGACGGTCTATAGCAAAAATTTAATTCTAGAAAAAAAAAACTGGTACATTTTAAAACATTGATGAATGAAAACCAAAGATATTAATTTGTGATTAATTTTTAATCCATAAGTTAAAATAGAGTCAAGTGAGATCTTGTTTGATTCGTCTCAAAAAATCATTATTAACATTAAATATTTATGGTTTTTTATTACATACAATATACAATCAAATATATTAATGATTGATTGTACAAAAAAACCAAATGTTGCAACTCACAAATATTTTAGGAAGGAAGAAGTATATATTACGAAATTTGCGTGTTCGAATTCAATGACGCCATTAACTCAAAATAAAGTACATGTTCCACCATACCATAATCATTAATATATCAATAATCAATCAATTATACAATACTATAAAAGTCTTGGAAAATTTCAAGTGTTATCATTTAAAGAGACATGAAAATATTTATCAAATTTAGAATTTAATATTTTTGTTTGTTTGAAACTAAATTAGGTAGAGTATACTATAGCAATTGTATTTTGTTAACTTACAATTTAATATGTTCAATTGAATGAAAAAAAGGTTATGTATCAGGTAAATAATTAAATCAATGTTTTGATTTAAAAAATCATGAATTTGGTAAATTTAAGAACGATCGTATACAGTACTTACATTATTGTTTGAAATTGTTTTTAAATATATTTCGCACTAACAAATTCGTGCATTGCACGAGTTTCTATACTAGTAATCAATAATTAATTAATAAAATATACTGATGAAGAAATGATTTGGGATAGGTGTCAATTTTTCATTAAAAAATTTCCGCCTTTTTCTATTGTTGACATGAAAACTTTTGATGATTAACTTAATATTTATGAAGATAATTAACTCATTAAAAAATAATATTTTTTGATTAACTATACACAAAGCTGTTAAAATCAGGATTATACTTGGAATCGTTCAGATCCTGTAGAATCGAATGGTACAATCATAAGATTCTACAATAAACCTAAAATTTCCATCTAGTCATAATTATTCTTATAAAAAATTCAAGTTTATTGATTAAAGTTTCTTTCACTTTATTTTTTTAAAATGAAATAGAAAAATATTTAATAATTAGTTTAAATCTTCATACCGATTAAGAAATTTATTTTTTAAAAAATTATGATGATGGTTCGTTAAATTGTAAGAAAAATTTTAAAAATTTTTAAAAAATCTATATTTAATAATAATACATTAAAATAATTTTATTTATATTTAATAATAATACATTAAAAGACAATTTTTTAAAGATAGAAAATTGATCATTAGCTTATGATTAAAGATCCTATAAATATTAGCTTAAAATTATAATGTATCCTATAATAATGTATTTATAACTGTGGAAGAGCCTATTATAACTCTATTATTGTGTTACATCGACAAAATCTAATGCATTACAAATACTTCGCTTAAAAACGATTTTCTAAGACAAATAGGATAATTTGGGAGAGCGTGCGCGTATGATGCGCTTCACCGACTAGTATAGTAAAATGTGGCTATTATGTACAATGTAGTTATTGTTTAAACGTTATTTCCAATGTTCATAAGAATAACATTCCCAAATTTCAATGCATCTATGACTTGTAACATTATTCATTTAATTGGAGTAATTCTATGTACATTTTATGTTTTTCGCTAATAGTAATACTTAAGAGCAAGTCTCTTAAGAGACCGTCTCTTTGAGAGACACCTTTTAAGCCCAGTCAATTAGAGTTTAATGGCTATTCATGCGGTCTTGGGAGAGACCGTCTTATTCTAAGACGGCCCAATATTCCAGCCCATTGCACTTTCTCTCTTCTTTTTCATTTTCTGGGCATTTTTCAATTTTACTTTAAAGATATCAATTTCAATTTTGACCTTAAAGATATCAATTTCAATTTAGGTGGAAATCGATCAGTTTAACGCCACAATTAATCACTTATAGGTTCAAAATAAAATTTATTTTAATTGATGTGTTTAAGTACTACTTTACGTTGAAATTGATACCTTTAAGGTCAAAATTGATACATTTAAGGTCCAAATTGAAAAATGTCCAGAAAATAAAAAAAACAAAAAAAATGGAATTTGGAGGGCGTATGTGCTATACATGCCTGCAATGGGCCGGCCCAATTGTGGTCTTAGAATAAGACGGTCTTACGCAAGTTTTTATGTTCATACTTTATATTTTCTTTCGTGGGACAATCTAATAATAATTAGTCTCTCAAAGAGATCGTCTCTCACAAGAACTTGTGAATATTTAATTCAGACCCTCTCTTGAGAGACCCTCTATATTATAGACGTCTCTCAAGAGCCCAACCCATATCTCCCTTTTAACTTACAAAATCACAAATTAGTTTTTCTTTTTAATTTATCAATTGGGCCTGCCCAAAACATAATACATCTATTTTATAGACGGTCTCGTAAAAATTTATGTATTTAATTATTTTTAAATAATTCAACATTAGAGCTACATTTACAAGGGGAAAAGCGTAAAAAGGCCCACCCATACCCATAAATAGCTGATACTTGAACGCTTTGATCTAAAACAGAGACTTTGAGAGTTCCGACTTTTCTCTTCCTCAAAACCTTCGCGCCACTCCTGCCGTCGAGAACAACCACTAGCACCGCCGATTGATATTTCTACGCCACCGACCAACCGTTACCGCCTCCTAACACCAGAAGTTAATAATCAACTTTGATTTTCAACTGTATGTCTGTATTACTTGATAATTATCCCTAATTTTTAAATTATAATTCATCACCTGTTTAGAATTTCATTTTTAAATTAAAAAAAATATGAAATTAAATTTGTTTTACTAAGTTGTTTCATACTTGATGCAAATGATGGTTTTGTGGGGTTGTCAAAATTTCTGTTTTGATTTTGATAGAAGTTTTGCTCTTTTAAGTAACATTGGCTTTTGTTCTGTTTGGATGCATGAAAATTTGCAGATTTTAGCCTAGATCATTGTGTTTAATATTCTCAAGGAACCAATTCAACCAAAAGCTTAAGCTTATAGTTGAGGCCCTAAGATATGTTATATACTCTAACACGCCCCTCACACGAGAGCCCTTTGGGCTAGAAGTGTGGATGCAACACAGACCCTCCTCATACCTGGTGCTGAATATTCCACTTTTAAATGAGGGGTGGTTGAGATTCGAACCTGTGACCTCTTGTCACACTGGCTTCTGATACCATGTCAAGGAAATAATATTGGCTGCTTTTTATATTGTTGTGTCTTTTTTTTATAAGGCTTATAGTTTTGTTAATTGTTTTTCTTTTGTAAATAAGGGTTTTGTCAGAAAAATTCATTTCTTTATCTAACTTAAAATGTCCAAACAATAAAAAATGTTGAAGTTATTTGACAAAATTTCTGATTTTGGGTTTTTGTCTTTGAATGCAGAATTTCTAGTTTTGTTTAACATTATAGGATGAATAATATTGCTCTTGCTTCACCTCATTTGCTAAAGATACCAGCCTCAATAAACTATCAAAGAAGACATGGGAATTTTCAAGGTTTCGAGAGGGTTATAACTTCATCGTTAAGAATGGTGGCACCTTATGATATATCGAGATTAAGAATTCATGCTCTTCCGAGATTACGAGTGTATACACCTTTTTTGGGTTCTATAGGAAGTCTTAAAGCTATTGGGGTTGATTCTAAGATGAAGGATGCAATGTTGGTTCACAAAGGAAAAGCTAGGAAGGCTGTTGTGAAGGCTGTATTTGATCGATTTACTGAAAAATCAATCAAAGTTATCTTGCTTGCTCAAGAGGAAGCAAGGCGATTAGGTCAAAATGCTGTTGGTACGGAGCAAATTTTGTTGGGCCTTGTTGGCGAACGAACTAGCATTGCGGCTAAGGTTTTGAAAACTGCAGGCATTAGCTTGAAAAAAGCGCGTGTTGAAGTTCAAAAGCTAGTTGGAAAAGGCAGTGGTTTTATTCCTATTGAAATTCCATTTAGTCCTCGAGCAAAGCGTGTTTTGGAGCTGTCACTTGATGAGGCTCGTAAACTTGGTAAAACTTTGCTATTGACATAATATGACATGAAGGACAAGCTCCTAGGATGGATGCCTTGTTTTGTTGTAGTTTTATGGTCCTTGGTTTCATACCATGCGGCCATGCCTACGATTATTGTATTTATAATATCTAAAGCCATGTTACCTGGAATCAAGTTATCATTTCAGCCAATCCGAGTCATACCATGCCTACGATTATTGTATTTATAATATCTAAAGCCAGGTCATTAGTACATGTTAAAAATGTCTTAATTACAAAACTGCCTTTACAATTGATGTTTTGTTTATGTGTTCTCTTATGAAATTGTAGGTCAAAATTATATTAGTGCAGAGCACTTGTTGTTGGCATTGCTTAGTGAAGGTGAAGGTGTAGCTGCCCGTGTCCTTGATAGTCTAGATGTTGATGCAAAAGAGATTCGCAAGCAGGTATGATTTATTATTTAGTTATGCTGGTAAATCGTGCATTAAGTCGTTTTTTATTTTTTCTATTGGCATTGGTGTTGTCAAGGCTTTGGCGTTGTTATGTCTACTGACATTAGTGAGAATCGGGATGGTCTAATTAGGTTGTAAACATGATGGATGAAAATGAGCATGTTGCTCAAACTAGTGGGAACTCCAGTGATAGTATGGCCACATTGCAAGAGTATGGCACAAATTTGACACAGAAGGCAGAAGAGGTATACATAGCCTTAGATCCTTTCTCTCTTTCTTTCGAGGCTTCAAGTTAATGTTTAATGGAAACTGCACAAAGATATTGTCATATGTACATTGTCTTTTAGCTGAATTTTTTCCAAAATATGAAGGGAAAATTAGATCCTGTTATTGGAAGGGAAAAGCAAATAGAACATGTCATTCAAATACTAAGTCGTCGAACTAAGAACAACCCTTGCCTCATTGGAGATCCGGGTGTTGGAAAAACATCTATTGCGGAAGGACTGGCGCTGTTAATTGCTTCAGGCGATGTCCCGGAAACAATTGAGGGAAAGCAGGTATTCTAATTCATGTTTTCTAGTGCTGCACTATTCTAATTGCCTGTGGTAGTTGATTACATTAAATATTTACAGTTTTTTATTTACATTGATACAACAACTTCAATGTTAAAGCTTTAATCTCATGAAATGAGGTTGGTTGATGATCATGAATAATTATCATGTGATTGTCAGTAAAAGGTCCCCTTTGTCCATTCACTTCTATCCACCACCACGTCTTTGTAACCATTTCCTTTGTATCACTTGTAACTCTATATATGCCTCTTTTTCCTCCTTGAGTTATTCCCCAATTCCTAATCCCAATCCCCAATCCTCGACCCCTAAATTGTCAATTTTTGAGTTTTGGCTTTCCTTACCAATGCATGTGTAGTTCGTTGCATGTACATTGATGCAAAATTTTCTTAGCTATGATCGCAAGTCATTCTTGAATATTGAGTTGTACACTTTTGTCACTAATGTTGTTTGTGGATTGCTTATTCGTTACAAAGGTTGTGCATAAAATTTTAATCTGATTTCTAATTAAATTATAGCTAATAGATAACTGAGTTGGAGATGTGCCATTACGATTTGCGGGATTTAAAATAACAATTATCTAACACCTAATTAATAAGAGGATCCCAAGCATATCATAATATGAATTATAAAAGTAGTAATCAAATTACAATCTTTGATGTGTGACTTGAATGGTCGATATGGTAAGAATACTTCAAAGTATTATCCATTCATCGATCTCTTCAAGTACCAACAATTTAGGACTTTAATTGTAGTCTCTCTAATTAGTCTATGTATATTGAAATATCCTACGTATGCTAGTATGAAAAAGATGAACGATTCACTTTTTTTACTTTTATGGAAGATGTATTGATTCTAAATGAATAGATTATTGATTCTCAATTGTATTCGCCATCAAAACCTTTATTGCCTATATATATAAAATATATTACGTCAGGAATAATGTTATTCTAATTATAGCACAGTCCAACAATAATATTTGAGCAATTAAATATACTTATGTGTGACCTTTTAGGAATAAGAAGGTTTAATTAATATCAAATCATAATTGTCCAATTATAACATTTATTCTCCAGTAAGTAAATTTAAATCACTCAAGTATCATTATTATTGTTTTTACTATATGTTCCAAATACATTAAGTAATTGTCAGGAATGTCTTATCACACATTTTCTTCAATCTCCCACTTGTGCGTAGACAATATGGAAATTTTAAAATTCTTGAAGTTGATTAATGTTAGAATTTTGATAACATGTTAACAACCAATGTTAGACATGATGTTTGCACTTGATTTGTGCGTTTGAATTGATAAAACAATGAATAACTCTTTATCACTTAAGTATGAACATTCATTTTAAAACTTTAACTCATCAAGTGACCCTCACATCAGTTCTATCTATATAAGAAAACTTGTTCAATCTTGTATAACCTTTTACTGGCACTCAAATTGTGACGAAGCTACCTTTATAATCTCCTTTTATGGTGGAGTGTTTGACATAATCAAAGTTAAATCAAAATCATCATAATAGCAATGAAATACTTGACAAAGGAATCTCTAAATACAATATGATTATTCTACTACTGGTATCATTTGGCCATGTCACAATATATTTATGTATTCATATCCTTGCCAAGACATTTCTATGTCTTTTGTAGCCCAAACAACTGCGATATCAATCAATCATATGCTAGTCTCCAACAAATCACTTATGTCCAATTTAGTAATTTTGATTAGGGACTCATATAGTGTGTGATTTTAGTTCACCATATAGAGAGTTCCGTTGATAAACTTTAAAAACTAAATATTTTTAATGTCGAGACAATTGCAAAAATGAAAGTAAACAATCTAAATCCATTTTGCACATGCTTAATTCCTGTAGACCAAAGTATATTTATCTTTCTTGCTTTGCGAACGCGGTATAAGTCATTTTACTTGTGTTATTCATATCAGTATGAACCTTGCAAACCATAGCACCCATCTTAATGATTTCTCGAATGAGATGGATATGTCCTAAGTACGTGATTGAAATTCTGGTGAGATCTAGGTTCCTTAGATTGAGCAATTGGAACGTAATCATCACAATATAATTTTATGTCATTCTCAATACCTGGAACTACACTAAGCTTACTAATGAATTGTTTACCAAACAACTTTGTTGTAGCATCAATTGCTACAATGTACACAACTTTTATCGTAGAATTTGCAATAGTGCCACTTTTCCATCTTATTGCTCTTCCATTGAGATAAAACATGAAACTAGACTAATATTGAAAGTCACCTTTCTCACTTTGGAAGCTCATATTCGTGTAACCTATAACAACCAACTCATCTTGTCCACCATAAGTCAAAGAATTATCCTTAGTTCTTCGAAAGTACTTTAGGATATTCTTTGTGCTATCCAATGTTCTTTACCTCAAATTTTAGTTAGTAGCGAATTGCGATTTTGATCCTGTTTCGCGACCAGTATCGTTCCTCGATTTGGGTAACATTTGGATATACCATGCTACATAGGAATAAAACTTCACTTAGAGTTATGCATGCTGAACTTAGTAAGAACCTTATCCAAATAACTTTCTTAACTAATTCAATGATCCTTTTGAATCTATCTCTATAGATCCTTATTTCTAATATGTACTCTGCTTCTCCTAGGTCCTTTATAGAGAAGTGATCGTTAAGTTGATGTTTGACTAACACAAGTGTAGCTAGATCATTTTCTATAAGTATGCCATCCACATAGAGAAACAAGAAAATTGTGCTACTCCCACTCTATTTCTTGTAGAGACAAAATTCCTCTTCATTTATGAGAAAGCTAAACGATTTGATTGTCTCCACAAATTTGAGGTTCCAACTTCTGGATGCTTGCTTTATAGATCGAGCTTTGAAGTTTGCAAACCTTTTAGGTTGTGTCATGTACACATTCCCTTTCAGGAAATCATTCAAGAAAGCGATTTATATATGCATATGCCATATTTCATAATCATGATATGCAAAAATCACAACGAGTATCCTTATGATTTAAGTATCGCTATTGGGAAAAGGTTTCGCCATAGTCAATATCATGAACTTGTATGTAACTTTTCGCCACTAATCATGCCTTGAAAACATTACTATTTCCATCCTTGTCTGTTTTCAACTTGAAAATCTATTTGCACCTTCCATCTGGCAACTCTACTCAGTCTCATTCTTGATTTTCAGACATAGAATTCATCATCCCCTCAAGCCATTTTTAGAAGTCGCTATTTTATAAAGCTTCTTTGTAATAAGTAGGATCTGATGTTCAAAAACATTATTTCACAGTAGCAGCATTAACTGCAAATCCCCAAAAAAGAAATAGGGAGATTAACATGACTCAATAATGATCAAACCATATCGAATAGAGTTCGATTTCTGTGCTTAGAAATTGTGATGTTCCAGGTAGAGTCCTTTGCTAGAGGATTCCAAAATCTGTCGAAACATACATTAACTCTTATGTTAAATTTTCTCCAACAAGTAATTATTAACTACTAAAGTATCATTACTGAATGAAAGTTTTAAAAGGTTCAACAATGTAAACACAAGATGAAAATAAAATGCAAAGATGAATGCAAGTGTTTATGAGGTATGTTGGATACCTCCCCTCAAATGTAGTTTTATTAAGATTGGATTTAACAATACAATCTATATAAACCTCCCTTATCTTGAGAACAATCCTCTCAAGATCCCAAATGCAAGTTCTATGAAGAACATTCTCAAGTTTCAACAAAGAATAAGCTCTCTCAATAATATGTGTGTTTGTGGTGATTGATTCTATGAGTGATGTATTACATCTATAGGCAAGGAATACATCACTCTTAGAATTCCCTCTTAATCACCATTAACTCACAATTAACATCACAATTAACATTCACAATGAACATTACAAGAATGCATGACTATAAACATAGCATTAACCAAAAAAGTAATGCACCCATTGAATGTGAACCTTAGCAATAATCTGTCAGAAAGCATCCTAGGCAAGGCTGCTCAAACGAGCAGATGTAAAGTGCATTCCAGTAGCCTGCTGCACACCCTGCTCGAATGAGCCAGCCCATGCTCGAATGAGCAGCATCAGATCCCCACATTCTGACCTTCGTTTCCTTGTTGCCTCGTCAAGCAACCATCAAGCCATGCCTTGACTCGTTCAAGGTATGGTTCCCACCTTTAGTGAAGCTTCACTTTCCCATGTTAAGCACCTCGTGAATCGTTCTAGACTTCAAACCAACGCAACTCAACACATCTTTATCGACACTCTCCAAAGTACAAGACAAAGCATGTTCGATTATATGTTTAAAGTTAACGTCATCATTAAAATTGTTGGTACTTGCTCTAACAATAACAACCATTTCTCCTATTCACCCTCTTAGGAGTAGATTTTATGATCAACACTGAAATTTTGGGAGCACATGTAGTGAATATTCCATTCTTGTGCTGTATGTAATATGTATACGTGCTAATAAAATTTTGTTGAGGAAGCAATCATTAGTGGCTGGATTTTTACATGGATATGGGAACCACTGGTCAAATATTGTTTGTAATTGCATTGTCTGGAACATATATTTAGCAATCTTAATGCCTAGCAGTTTTATTTATTTTTTTTACTGTTTATATTTATATTAACCTCATAGATTTTCTGGCACATACATTGAAACTGAATGATTACTACTGTTTTAGGACCTATTTTTGTGTTATCAGGATCAGAAGAGCTTTATTGCTTGTTACGTTGCTGTTTTCTTTCAGGTTATAACTCTTGACATGAGCCGTCTTATTTCTGGAACAAAATATCGTGGAGAGTTTGAGGGTAGACTGCAGAAGATAATGGAAGAAGTTAAAGAGTCAAATAATTTGATTTTATTTATTGATGAAGTGCATACTCTGATTGGAGCTGGGGCCGCAGCGGGGGCCATTGATGCTGCAAACATCTTGAAACCGGCTCTTGCAAGGGGTGAATTACAGTGCATTGGGGCCACAACGCTTGATGAATACAGACTACACATTGAGAAAGACCCAGCATTAGAGAGAAGATTTCAGCCAGTTAAAGTGCCTGAACCCACAGTAGATGAAGCTATTCAGGTCCTCAGAGGGCTCCGTGAACGATATGAGACCTACCACAAACTGTCCTATACAGATGAAGCATTAGTTGCAGCAGTAGAGTTGTCTTCGCAGTACATCAGGCATGTATCTTGTGCTTATTTTAGCTTTACACCTTATAGATTGTTGAGTGCTCTAGTTTCTAGTTTGTCGTGAAATGACCAATGTTCTGATAATAAATGTGCTAGCTTTTAGCTTCAAGTGTTTGTGTCTGTCTCATGTCCATGTGTCCATTTCATCTATGTAATAAAACCTTCAATGTTTTGTCTAAAACGTAATGCTAAGTGCCCATACCTATTTAAAGTGTCAATGTTCCATCAAGGTCCAATGGGGCAATGGGTATTTGAGGTAAAAATGAGAAGTCTGAGTAACATATGTTACTACTTCTCCTTTCTTGCTTATACTCCCTCTGCCCTAGTCTCCTACTAAATTTTTCCCATATTCCTTTTTAGTCATTGCCACCAAATTTTCCCCATTACTTTGGCCATAACCCACACTCATTTTTTAATTCTCATCCACACATTTTACTTGTATTTTCATCTCATCCACACATTAATCCCACTCCCTCATAAAAATATCCCTTTTTACCACTTTTCTTAATTTACACCCAATTTGTACCTGGGGCAAAATTTGGTGGGACATAGGGAGTATTCTTTATTTTTATTGGAAGAAGAATTTGCCTACTTTGGAATTTCGAAAGCGGAAAAGGATTTTTTTAAACTATGTTTTCTTTTTGTTTTTGATAAGTCCGTTATGTATTGATCCAAAAAATGAATTTGATAATTAGTGAACTAGCTAATGCTGAAGCTGATGTAATGTTGATTTTGCTGTCTGCTAAAGGCTGCGTATTCTTCTTACTAGGTAGTAATTATAAATCCAAAGTGTTCCATTTTACTACTCATACTAGATGTCAGAGAGTATCTTTAGCCGAGCTAATCTGTTAACAAAGTGGTAGATTACTTGAAAGAGGAGGTCTTGGACCCTCAAAGGTAAAACTATGGAGGAAGAAGAGAAGGGAAAAACAGAGTATAAACCAAGAGACAATCAAACAACCAAGACAAAGTGTTTATGAGGTATCCAAGGATACCTCCCCCTCAACAAGAGTATCTTATCATTGATAAAATCAACATTACAACCAATGACTCAACTCAACATAGTTAAGAACACTCTCTTAACCCATAAAGGCTTCACCTTTAATGGTGAAACTCCACAAATGACACTAACACAAGGAAGAAGACTCTTATGGCCTATGCCCTAGTTTCTTACTTGTGTTTGCCTCTCAACTTACCTTAATACACTCCCTAATACCCCTTATATAGTGCTAGAAGATATTAGAAGACTTGGGGCCAAAGGCTTAAAAGCCCACAATGAAATACGAATAAAACAGAAACCCGCAAGGAAGGGCCTGCACATTTCGCTCGATCGAGCTGAGTCGCTCGACTGGTCGAGCTACTTGCTTGAACTCACTGGATTGGTCGAGCTGTCTTGCTCGACTTCTTCACTGCTGCTCGCCTACTCGAGCCAACTTCAAAACAAGCTGCTACCTTTTTCCTTTGAGCTATATCATCATCAACATTCGTCACATGATCAATGCACATCGCAAGACCCCTTTGGTGCACTCTCTTGCTGTGATCATGAGGGAGATTCGGGTCTTGCTCTAACAATCTCCCCCTCAAGTCCTAATCTCCCTCCATCAACTTGCACTCTTGGTGCCCCAATCAACACATCAACATAGGATTTGGGTCTTGGCTCCCCCTCAAGACCAAACCCACCATCAACACTCTTTGTGCACCACTTATCATTGTGGGCACCATCATCAAAAGTCACTCTCCTTAGTGACTTAGGCCTTGCACCACTCTCAACATGATGCAATCCTCCACTCATTAGCAACACATGGCCATTGTTGCCCATCACACCAATCAAGTGCATCAAGCACCCCTTTGCCACCTTCAAGACTCCATCACCTTGAGTCTTCATGGTGTACCCAATCTTTTCTAATCTCCTACATGAGATTAGATTCCTCATCATCTTAGGAATGTACCTCACATCCCTAAGCTTCCTCACAATGCCATTGTGCATTCTCAAATGCACTTCACCAATGGCTTCTATCACAACTTCCTCACCACTAGGCAAGGTCACTCTCTCATGCTCACAAGCCATCACCCTTGTAAACAAGCTTTTGTCTCTACAAATATGATATGGGTGTACGGAGTCAAACACCCAATCACCATCATCATCACAATTGGCCAATAGCACATGACCATCCACATCATCATTCTTGGTCTTCTTCACAAGACCCACATCAAGGTTTGGGAGCACCTTCTTCTTTGCAACTCCTTTCACCAAAGTTGTTGCCTTCTTCACCTTCTCAAGTGGAAGAACCCTTTTCTTCCCATTGAGAGTCTCACCATCACCAACCTCCATTGTTGGCTTCTTCATCTCCCTTAAAAGCTTCAAGCTTTTAAGGTCCTTCTTCAACCTATTGCAAGTGTATTGAATATGGCCTCTCTTGTGGCAATGAAAGCACACTCTATCCCTATAATCAACCCTTGCCTTCTTGGCTCCGATTTCTCTCTTCTTTGATGGATTTCTATCAATGACCCTTCCATCTCCCATAGATGAAGCATCATCAACCTTCATACCAACCCCCATGGATGGTACTTCCACAATAATGCTACTACATCTAGTAGCTCCCTCAAGTTTTTCAACTCTCAATAACAAAGACTCAATCATTAGCCTTTGCTCTACCACCATTGTTAATAAGCCCTCCTTCTCTCTTGAGAACTCCATTAACAATCTCTCCATCTCTTGATTACCCACTGATTTTCTTTCACCCAAGGTTTCAACAAACCCTAATGGCTTCAACAAACCATTCAAACACTTCTCAACTTCAACCATCTTTCTTCTACCTATCTACAAGCCTTCCCTCACTCAATACCCCAAGGAATAACACACCAAGCTCTAATACCAATTGAAAGAGGAGGTCTTGGACCCTCAAAGGTAAAACAATGGAGGAAGAAGAGAAGGGAAAAACAGAGTATAAATCAAGAGACAATCAAACAACCAAGACAAAGTGTTTATGAGGTATCAAAGGATACCTCCCCCTCAACAAAAGTATCTTATCATTGATGAAATCAACATTACAACCAATGACTCAACTCACAATAGTTAAGAACACTCTCTTAACCCATAAAGGTTTCACCTTTAATGGTGAAACTCCACAAATGGCACTAACACAAGGAAGAAGACTCTTATGGCCTATGCCCTAGTTTCTTACTTGTGTTTGCCTCTCAACTCACCCTAATACACTCCCTAATACCCCTTATATAGTGCTAGAAGACATTAGAAGACTTGGGGCCAAAGGCTTAAAAGCCCACAATGAAATACGAATAAAACAGAAACCCGCAAGGAAGGGCCTGCACACTTCGCTCGATCGAGCTGAGTCGCTCGACTGGTCGAGGTGCTTGCTTGAACTCACTGGATTGGTCGAGCTGTCTTGCTCGACTTCTTCACTGCTGCTCGCCTACTCGAGCCAACTTCAAAACAAGCTGCTGCCTTCTACGTTTGAGCTATATCATCATCAACATTCGTCACATGATCAATGCACATCGCAAGACCCCTTTGGTGCATTCTCTTGCTTTGATCAAGCTCCTCCTTGTGCACCACACACTTGTTCTTCGTTGCACCATCATCATGGCACTCCGAAGACCCTCCACATGAGGGAGATTCGGGTCTTGCTCTAACACTATCATTGGTTAGTCAAGTTATTAGTGTACTTGATTGCCGGGGTTGCTTGGATTGAGTGTAAATATTTGAAAGGGTAAAAAAAGTCAAACTAACTGAAAAAGGTAAGTAGATAAAATAAGAGTAAACTAAAAATGATGAATAAAAAAATGATTCATTTTTCATTACTTTCTAACCTATTTTCCACCTCTCTAACAATCAAATTCTTTTAATTTTCTATCTAACTAACTTTGTTTTCTATTTACATGTTTAAGAAATAAATAAGAGTAGATATTTAAACTCAATCGTTGCGAGCTCTTATATAGAGAGGACACAATTTCGTCACCCTCATTTAAAATATGTTTAAGAAATAAAGTTTCAATCCGACATGAGCACTTGCGCAAAAATGAAGAGTCCATTTAAGCTAGCTTTGATTTTCCCTTTCGGTACTGTAGTTTTTCCTTTTTCTAGTGGGACATCCTGTAGTTTATCGAGGGGAAGAATAACTGGGATAGGAGAAACCAATATGAGAAAGTTTCATAGAATAGCTTATGCATAATGGAATGCTCAGTCAGGCTTGCTTGTAATGATCGGTTGCCTGCTTGATCCTGTTGAGCAGTTCACTGTGCAAGTAGTTGCCTTATTTTTTCCCATGTTATAGCTTTCCTACATACAGCCATAAAATGGAAAGGACTTTAGTTTTATACCTCATTAGTATGTTGCTATTCGATGTGTATGGCATGTTTTGATATATGTGCATATTTTACAGTGATAGGTTTCTTCCTGATAAAGCCATTGATCTTATTGATGAAGCGGGTTCTCGGGTGCGGTTGTGTCATGCTGAGGTATAAATTTATGCACTATAGTTTTTGGGCATGATACTTCTTCCAAATTATTATGTGTAGCCATTAATGATTGCTTCCATGTTTCAGCATCCTGAAGAAGTAAGAGAGCTTGAGAAACAGCTGATGCAGATTGCAAAAGAAAAAAATGCTGCTGCTCGCATTCAAGAGTTTGAAAGGGTAAGGAGTTCTGTTATCTGTGATTCCTTTAAATTTAATTGAAGGACAAGTGCTTTTGCAAATTTGTTTCTTGAACTTTATATTTACGTACGAGTTTTGCTTGTATTGTATACGTTGCTTACTCTTCGTTTCATGTACCCGGGTTGAAAACATGACTTGTGTGTCAGATGATACATGCTTAACAGTTTCACAATATGTAATGTGCACTGCAGGCTGCTGAATTGCGAGACCATGAACTCGACCTAAAGGTACAACTTTCTGCACTCATAAGTCAAAACAAGGAACTGAAAGAGGCAGACATGAACGATGTTGGACCAGTTGTAACAGAAGCAGACATAAGGGAAATAGTTTTCTCTTGGACCGGTATACCAGTTCAGAAAGTCTCGCTTGATGAATCAAAGCGCCTTCTCAGAATGGAAGACTATCTCCATGGACGAGTAATAGGTCAAGATGAAGCTGTCAAAGCCATCAGTCGTGCAATTCGCCGTGCTCGTGTTGGGTTGAATAATCCTGACCGTCCTATTGCCAGCTTCATCTTCTCGGGTCCAACTGGTGTGGGAAAGTCAGAACTCGCAAAAGCTTTAGCTGCTTACTACTTTGGTTCCGAAGAAGCCATGGTTCGCCTTGATATGAGTGAGTTCATGGAGAGACATACGGTTTCGAAGTTAATTGGATCTCCCCCAGGCTATGTCGGTTACTCCGAGGGTGGCCAGCTTACTGAGGCTGTGAGGCGCCGCCCTTATACGTTGGTACTTTTTGATGAAATCGAAAAGGCTCATCCTGATGTCTTTAATATGATGCTTCAGATTCTGGAAGATGGAAGGTTAACCGACAGCAAGGGAAGAACTGTGAACTTTAAGAACACCCTTATGATTATGACGTCAAATGTCGGAAGCGATGTGATTGAGAAGGGTGGTCGGGTTATAGGATTTGATCTGACATATAATGATACAGATAGCAGTTATAACAGAATAAAGAGCCTGGTAATAGAAGAGCTTAAGCAGTATTTTAGACCCGAGTTTTTGAATAGGCTAGATGATATGATTGTGTTTAGGCAGCTCACAAAGTTGGAAGTCAAGGATATTGCCGAGATCATGTTCAAGGACGTTTTCAAGCGACTTGAAAGTAAGGGGATCGACATACAAGTAACCGAGCGATTCAGAGACAAAGTAGTGGAGGATGGTTATGATTCGAGTTACGGAGCGAGGCCTTTGAGAAGAGCTATCATGAGGCTTTTAGAAGATAACATGGCTGAGAAGATGCTTGCAGGAGAAATACATGATGGTGATTCAGTTATTCTTGATGCTGATTTTAGTGGAAACATCATTGTACTCAACAACACTAGTTCAAGCAAGTTTTCCTAGATCCTTCATAGAAATTAGAAAAGCTTGATTTTTTTTTTTTTTATAGACAGGCAATTCTTGATTTCTTTTCCCTTTTAAAATTTTTATCATTTTGTTAATTTTTTATTAAATAATAATTTTATGGCAAATAGAAATGTGTCAACAATTTTTGTTAATCAAGGACACTTTTCACCTGAAAAGAAAATTTGTTCCATTTTTATTTAGGATTTGACTCTACTGCTCTCTTACTTTTGAAAATGCTTCTACTCTAACTCATTATACACAACTGTTTCAAGCTCCGTTATAAAAGCAAATAAAGAGAAATAAATAAGACGGAAAAGGATCTTCAATTTCTAGCAAAGTGATGCTCATATGAAGCCGTTTAATTTAAAAAATGTGAAGTACCTTTTATCTTGGTTACTTAGTTTATTTTAAAAATAATATATAACGTATTATAAAATATTGCATTTGTATCAAAATGGATAGTATGAAGAGGCCATAGAGCAAAACAAATAGAAATATATATAAATAAATTATTTAGTAAGACTTTTTATATTTATGTCTATCCATCTATCATGTTTATACCTATGCCCTCCAATTTCAGAAAAATGCATGGCAATCTATGGAATATTTTACCAGCCTATCATCTTTATTTCTATTTCTTTCATAATATTTGTAGGGAACATAAAACATAAAATAAAAGGAAAACTCTCTGGTCACTACCATTCAGAATAGATGTCTCATTCTAAAAAAATATAAAGTGCACTACATGATACAACATGTGAGTACTGAGTAGTGAGTAAATGAAAAGGGTATTGTTATAAGACGCTACCCTTTTCATTTTAACGCCACCCCTATATATTGAATTTACATTATTATCCCTCATTATTTTTGAACTCAAAAACTCTAACGTCTCTCTAAAAATCTCTTAAAAAAAATTTTTGAAGTAAAAGAACTTAAAATTAACAATCGAACAACAATGGCGAACCAAAACGAGCATGAAAACGACTCGGTAAGTTATTAATCAATTAAAATTTTTTTTAAAAAAAATTAGAACTCGCACAAAATACGTCATTTGAACCGTGGCTGCCTCGCATATTTTAGGTCTGGTCACCGCGGTAGCACAGACCTAAAATGCGCGAGTGGACCGTGGTAGCAACTACCTAAAATGCGCGAGTGGACCATGGTAGCCACTACCTAAAATGCGCGAGTGAACCACGGTAGCACTGAACTAAACTGTGCGAGTGTGCCACGGTCCAATGACCTATTTTGTGCGAGTGTCCATTTATTTTTATTTTTTTTTTGAAATTTATTAATATTAATAATTGTTATTATTATTAATTTTTGTTATTAGTAATTAAATTATATATTTATTAATTTGTTATTATTAATTAAAATATTTATTTAATTATGTTGAAGTTGTAATTTATATTTGCAGGACTTTGAAAACTTAGGTGATAACATAGATTGGTGTACAAGAACCACGTAATAATAATCCTGAAGATGCAGTCAACTTAGATAGTCCATAGTCGTTCATTTTTACCATTACATTTATTTATTTAGTGTAAATTGTATATAATATGTTCATTTTTATCATTACATTTATTTACTTAGTGTAAATTGTATATAATATGTTCATTTTTACCATTACATTTATTTATTTAGTGTAAATTGTATATAATATGTTTATTGTGTTCATTTGAAAAATAGTAGGACATAAGCATGTAAATGATTAAAACAGTAGCACAATAATAACACAAGTTGTTTAAAATACAGAACAACATAAAAATACTGTTTAAACATTCAAATACATCAATACGCCCCATCCTTAAAAGCTTGCCATTCGGCAAATAACTCTCTAAGCTCATCCAAATACCCCTCAGCAGTCTGTCTATCTCGAGGCTGCCATTGCTCCACAGGTCCCATCCTTAACAATGGCGCAAGGTGGGCCGGAAATTCAGCTAAAAACTGCAAATCAAAGGAAATCAAAACTATTAGACAACCAAATAAAATGTAAACAGATTTGAAAATTTACTTGCACTTACGTAATCCGGTTTGGTATCCGCTGAAGCAAAGCTACGGTCGGGTGCGTCACCAGGGATGATACATGCATGGGTACACGATCTAAACCATTCGATGTACTCATGAACAGTCTCTGATGGAAAATCTGCAAGACGCAGCTCTTGATCACCAACTCGGGCACAATAAGGGAACCTACTCCATGTCAACGTGTATGAACTAGTACCAAAGGACAGTGAGTAGATCCCCTTAGCTGGTCGGTGAGCCTCAGTGGGTACCAAAGGAGGGACGGGAATAGCTTGTACGTAACCAAGCTGTCTGACTGTCCGCTCAAGCAAGTACACCTCGACGATATCAAAAGCGGTGATGTGACCGATGAAGGCGGTGCGTGGGTGCTCACTTAGTAAAACCCTGGGAGAATTATTATACGGAGTCCACTCTACGTGCTTAAAAAAAAAACATAAACAACATAATATAAAACTACAATAACCAATGAAAAAATGTGTGAGGATATTCACAAAACCTGTGTCTCCGACATGGAGTCCAGTACACTCCTACAGTCTCTCAGCCTGTTAAGCTCCCGGGTCGGCTTCATCGGAGACCACATCTCTCCACAAAGGCCGATATAAGAACACTGTCAATGTGCTGGTGCATAATGTACGACAGACGGCCTAGGAAACTCGCAGGTAAAACCTGGTACAGCTCATCAGACATGTCCTGCAGTCTGATGATCGCATCCACCGTCCTCTTCCTAAGCCTACACTCCAAAACCGGAGGGGTATGCTCCAATCCCTCATAAATAACCCTCGCTATGTGCCCCCCGTAGCTGGGTATCAAACGGGTATCGATCGGGCCCCCGGGCTGCAGTGATGTGATCAGCCAGTCCGCATCAGTAGACTGTGAGCGCCTCCGCCTTCGTGGAGCCGCATCCTCTACCTGGCTGCCTCCAGCCTGATCAGATTGGCCAGCCGAGCTATGAGCTTTACGCTTAAACTGTCTGGTAGCCCACCTAACTGGAATCCAATCAACAGGCTCCCCAACAGATTCTCCCTCACCGAAAGAATCGTCGTAGTCAGTATCATCATTCCCTAAGCCAAGCGTATCACTACACAAGCTCGTCTGATGCTCAAATCGAGTAAGCACTTGTTCCAACGTACTCGAACGATGGGCCTCACAATATTTGGCCGCCTGTTCCTGCCTAGCCCTCCTAGCAGAACCCGTAACCCCTCTCTCATGGGGTCCCCCCTAAGTAAAGTCGGTCTAGAGCTTTGGCCGCTCAATAGGCCTTTAAAAAAACCCTTACCTTTACCCTGGTTTCCAGCCATTTACTACATTTTTCATAATTAATAAATTATTATAAACAATATAAAATAATTAAACATTAAGAACTAAAATAACATAACTACATTTAAATAAAATAACTACAATTTAATTAAATAATAATTGATTAAAATAACAATACAAATAAATAATTAAACTTAACATTAACATTAACATTACCACACAATTATTATTATTAAATTATGCAATAAATAAAATACTAATAACATAAGTTCATTTTAAATTATAATAAATAAATAATTAATTTAATTTAATTAATAACTTTTAAAAAAATATGAAATAATAATAATAATCACAAATTAATAAATCATTTAATTAATAATAACAATAATTGATAATAATAAAATATTAATAACAATTATTAATAATAATAATAAATAAATAAATAAAAAATAAAAATAAAAAAAAAAGGAAATTACCACTCGCACAAAACAAGTCATTGGACCACGGTTTCACTCGCACAAAACAGGTCTATGCTACCATGGCACCCTCGCACAAAACAGGTCTGAGCACCTTGGTGCACTCGCACGTTTTGTGCGAGTGAACCATGGTGCCCAGACCTATTTTGTGCGATGGTGCCATGGTTCCCCCTACCTGTTTTGTGCGAGTGAAACCGTTTCCCGTTTTTTTTTTTTTTGAATTTAAAACGAGTTAAGTTTAGAAAATACCTCGGTTTATGGTAACGATTCGAAGACCGATTGTGTAAATAGTTTGACCCATTGAAAATATAAATTTGAAAAGATAACCAAATAAAAATAAAACATTTAATGTGAATACGTCAAAAAAATCCAAACATCATACTTGATTACACAGCTGGTGTCCTGAGAGACCGAGAGACGTCTCTAATGTCCAACCTATTTAAGCTTAATTTCTACTTATATCATTGTTAATGCCTACTTATAATATCTTTAATGCCTACTTATAACATCTTTTAATGTCTACTTATAGTATCCTTAATGCCTATTTTCATCATCTTTAAATGTCTACTTATCGTATTTTTAATGCCTACTTATAGTATCTTAAATGCTCACTTACTATATCTTTAATACCCACCGAATAAGTGTGTAGTTCTTACAATATCTTAAATGTACTTGGAGTAATCATACAATATTTACTCTGTACTTTCTTTATGGGGCCGGTTCATTTAGAGATGATCTCTCAACAAAACCGTGTTACAAAAAATTGTGTTCATCAGACTAAAAGGGATCACAGCAGTGGCGGATCTAGGGTTCGGAGATCCAGGGGCACCAACTAATGGACGAACTTTCGGCAAAGTTTCTTTTATAAGATTAACAACTATTTTACCCTTGCTAAAATTTTAAATACGACACACCATAAAAGGAAATGGAAAAAAATAAATCAATTGACCTAATTAAAAAAATGAGATAAAATAAATAAATAAAAAAAATTACTAAAAAGAGGGAGTATTTATTATCAAAACAAATCATTATTAATTTTATACTTTTACTCTTACCAATAAAAAATTCAACTTTGAATTTTTTTCAAAAATAAACGCCTATGGGCACGTGACCCCATATGCCCTAACGTAGCTCCGCCACTGGATCACAGAGTTTGTCAAATTGGCCACAAACAAAATAAAGGAAAAAAGAAAGTGAAATTAGAAAAATTGGCACGACGACATCGTATAATCTCGCTCATCCACCGAACAAATCAAAATAGTTGAAAATCAGTACAACGAAAAAGAATTAAGTCTGAAAGCCCCTATATTTGTGTAAGATTTAATTCAGGTAAAAATTCTCGTAATCCTTCCTGTTATAATAATGCTGAATTGGCAATTTTCATCAAAAATAAGATCTTTGATTGTTTGTATGAATTGATTTGTGGTTAAACTTTCTTGTGCGCAGATCTTTGCAAGGTGGGATTTCTGAATTTGTAAGATCAAACCTCATTATGGTAAGGAAAAACATATATTCTTTGTTTCAGAATAAATTTGTTGATTTTGTTAATTTTCAGTAGTATTTGGGTATTTTCTTATTTACGCAATATGATACAATGTGAATTACTTGTGTATTTTTCAATGAAATTGGGAATATGGCAATTTTGATGTCTGGATTTTCATTGTAAGTGTGCCTTTTATTATGTAGTGATCATTTCTTAAAGTTGATTTAATTTGTTTTAGTTTTTCAAAGATGTGGTCTTTGTTTATAACTTTTATGGTACTTGCAATTGTTTTCTTTGAATGGTCTTCCTTTGTGGCGTTAATAGTTTGTTAATTGATTGTTCAACGAGGCTGAATTGCTGATTTGTCGTAATTTGGAACTCTTGTCAAGTGTTTCTGGGGCGTGTTTACGTTGTGGACTTTGTTGGTCGAGTGTTGTTGCTCGACAAGTTTACGGAAGTTGTGCCAATTTACGATGATTACGTGTTTGGTGTTCTTACTTGTGTTGGGTTGGTCTCTAGAGGGTGCGTTGCTTTGTAGTTGGCGTCCATATTTCTCGTCCAAGTGATGCTATTGTGAAAAGGAAGGTGCTTGAACCCCTCAAATTGTGTTCATCAGACTAAAAGGGATCACAGAGTTTGTCAAATTGGCCACTAACAAAATAAAGGAAAAAAGAAAGTGAAATTAGAAAAATTGGCACGACGACTTCGTATAATCTCGCTCACCCACCAAACAAATCAAAATAGTTGAAAATCAGTACAAGAAAAAAGAATTAAGTCTGAAAGCCCCTATATTTGTGTAAGATTTAATTCAGGTAAAAATTCTCGTAATCCTTCCTGTTATAATAATGCTGAACTAGATAGATTCCCGTGATAAACACGGTTTATTAATTATTTAAATAAACAATTATTAATATTATATATGTAATTAATTATTATATGAATTTTAAATTATTGGTTTATAGTTACTCAAAAAAAATTATTGGTTTATAAAAATTGTATAATTTTCGGTAATATAAAATAAAAAAATAAAAAAATAAAAAAATAAAAAAATAAAAAACATTCTAATCAAAATTGGAAGAGTTTTGTATGTGTCCAAATCTTCTATAATATCCCGTTAATTTTCGATTAGATTTTTTTCGGTTATTATATGAGTATGTTATATAATAATATTCTATGACTTGTGAGCAGTTGATATTTAAAAATATTAACGGGTTGCTTCTTAGTTTTTATTACGATAAAATTTATATAATAATAATAATAATAATAATAATAATAATAAAAAAAAAAAAAAAAAAAAAAATTTCCTTATAATAATAATAATAATAATAATAATAATAATAATAATAATAATAATAATAGTATCTTGTCGATCTTTTGTATGGCACGATGATTTTACCAAAAGTTTTGGAGGTAACGTCACTTGGTCTAAGGTCTGCTAACCGAAGAGTAGTGACCTATGGATCCGAAACTTTGATGTATGGAATTTAGTTCAATGCAGGAGTTCTTATGGATCAAATGGATGCACGAAGTTTACACGAAAGGTGCTGATTGGATGCTCTTCAACCCTTCCATAACGGTTAGTTGGGTAGTTGGGCTCTAAAGAGGCTCTGATCTGTAAAGCTTCAATTAAGTGAGTGGATGTGCAAGCAGAACCAGAGATAAATTGGTTTAAATGGGTGTACGTTTGCCCAATGTGCAATGCTGCACCCGAGTTTATTGATCAATGATCATATCTTTGTTCAATGTACTTTCAGCATACATTGTTTGCAGTTTATGGAGCAGTGGCTAGCTATTCGAAACCCTCATGGTCTACACAAGCTTGTTTTCAAGAAATGACATGGTCCTAGATTCCGTAGATCTCTGATCCTCACCAGTATTTGCAGCCTTACCTATATGGTCTGACGAACCCGGAATAAAACTATTTGAATAATGAGTATGAACACTATTGTTGTTATTACTAAAAAGACCCTCTAGGAAGTGAAGTGTCAAACTTTAAATTGTGAGTGATTACTTTAAATTTATAATTAATCACTTTAGATTTATTACCCTTGGAATTTTAAGTTCCTAGGAAATGGTATTATTCTAATTTGTTTCGTTGCCAAAAAATCTTAAATTCCTAGGAATTATAAAATCCAAGGAAAGTTAATTTCTATGAGACATAGGAATTAGGTTACCATATACCCCCTTAGTCATTAACAATTCCCATGAATTACTTCTAAGGAAATGAAAATACCTATTGTCAAACAAACAATATTAAGTAATTCCTAGGAAATTGACAAAGAAAGTAAATTCCAATGAATTACAACTTCCCATAGGAATTAAATTTCTACGTCAACCAAACTACTCTAAAATGTACATTCAATCACTCCAATAAAAATTGTCTCACCATAACTATATCATTTAGCAGAAAATTTGAAAAAACTAAGACAATTAGCAAACTTATGTCAATATATGAGACTCGTGCAAAATTTTATCCCAAAATAAGCGTTTTTAGCTTCAAAGCTAGGCTTGGTGTAAACACGCTGTTATTAACAGCGAGTTATTGAAAATGACAAGAGTAAAGTATACACACGCTGTTAGTAACAACGAGTTACTCATTCATGGTCAAAGCTTGCCACCCGCTGTTAGTAACAGCGTTATGTGTTACTCATCTACCATCCTCAACCCTCCATTCCTTCAAACCTTTCTCTTCATCAACAATGGCGGAAACCATAACCCTCCATTCCTCATCTCTAGACTTTCTGCACAGGAAGATTCTTCTGGGTATTTTGTGGGTCTTTCGTGGAAAATTCTCTGGAAAATTCTAATGGTTCTCAAATTGGTGATGTTGATGGGTCTTTCGTGGATCATCCGATTTGGCATATTACTACAGTTGGGCTTCAACAGTCGGTAATTGATTCTATAACTGCTTTTAAGTATAAAAAACTTGATGGGTATTTTGTGGGTGGTGATGATTCTTCTTGTTCAGTTTGTTTAACGGAATTTGAAGATGGTGATGATTTGAGATTGTTGCCTAAATGTAGATGTTTCTTGTATTGATACTTGGTTAAGGTCTCATAAGAATTGCCCCCTTTGTCGTGCCCCAATTGTGAATGAGAATGAGGTTGGAAATTTCGTTAATAATTCGGAGGAAGAATCAGCAATTTGTGGTGCAGAACTTGGTTCTAGAGATGGGAGTTCCTCAAGTGAAGGGTGTTCAAGGGTGTTCCAGACATTGATAACAAAGGTACAAAAGAAAACAGGGGTTATGGTTTCCGCCATTGTTGATGAAGAGAAAGGTTTGAAGGAATGGAGGGTTGAGGATGGTAGATGAGTAACATATAACGCTGTTACTAACAGCGAGTGGCAAGCTTTGACCATGAATGAGTAACTCGCTGTTACTAACAGCGTGTATATACTTTATTCTTGCCATTTTTCATAACTCGCTGTTAATAACAACGTGTTTACACCAAGCCTAGCTTTGGAGCCAAAAACGCTTATTTTGGGATAAAGTTTTGCACGAGTCTCATATATTGACATAAGTTTGCTAATTGCCTTAGTTTTTTCAAATTTTCTCATTTAGCATGGGCTAAATGAACTATGGAAAACTTGGGCCATCATATAATAAACCCAATGAAAACCTTACTTATTCTGGTCTTCAGTCTATTTGACTCAATCAAATCTTCATCTCTATGCCAATTGCCAGCCGTTTTCGACATTAGAGGCAAAAACCCTTTTTCTCTCTCTCACTCTCTAAATTTCTTATTCTATTGTTTTGTCTTTTAATTTGATTATAATCGGTTAATTGAAACCAATTTCTTTGACTCTCTTTGGGATAACTCAATCAAATCTTCATCTCTATGCCAATTGCCAGCCGTTTTTGACATAATCTCTCTCTAAATTTCTTATTCTATGGTTTTGTCTTTAATTTGATTCTAATCGCTTAATTGAAACCAATTTCTTTTAAAAACAACAAAATCAGTTAAGATTTTCAATGTTTTATAATCTGATTGAAGATGCCCTCTGTATAACCTAAACATTGAAACTTTTGAAGATATTTTTGAAGATCCAGAAAATCATATGTAAGTTCACTTTTATCTTTTTGTTTTTTGGTTGCTAAAAAATAAAAATTGTTTATCATTGTTAATACTCAAAAACAAATAAAAATTGTTTATCATTGTTTTATGCTAATGAAGTCTGTTTTTGATAGTCATATGAGTTATGTTAATATATAGAAATTTAAGAATAAGAGATTTAATTAATACTCAAAACTTTGAAAACATCTAATTCAAATATGAGATTTAATTAATACACAATGATGAAAAAAAGCATGATTTTGGTCAGGTAAGATGATTTATTTGTGGGCAATTGTAATAATTGTAATATAGCAAGAAACTTATTTATGGGCCATTGTAATAATTGTAGCTAGTCAACCAAGAATACTTCTCTAACTACTAATTCGTGTAGTATTTGTAATATGACAATAAACATATTTGAAGACAATTGTAATAATTGTGATAAATGTGATTGTAATAATTGTGATAAATGCCCTGATAAGTTTTTAGAGAAGTGCTTTCGGCGGGAAACGAATCATTGTGGTAGTGACACGTGTCACATTAACATATTGTTTTAGTATAGTTTATGATTGGCAACTTTCATCAAAAATAAGATCTTTGATTGTTTGTATGAATTGATTTGTGGTTAAATTTTCTTGTGCGCAGATCTTTGCAAGGTGGGATTTCTGAATTTGTAAGATCAAACCTCATTATGGTAAGGAAAAACATATATTCTTTGTTTCAGAATAAATTTGTTGATTTTGTTAATTTTCAGTAGTACTTGGGTATTTTCTTATTTATGCAATATGATACAATGTGAATTACTTGTGTATTTTTCAATGTAATTGGGAATATGGCAATTTTGATGTCTGGATTTTCATTGTAAGTGTGCCTTTTATTATGCAGTGATCATTTCTTAAAGTTGATTTAATTTGTTTTAGTTTTTCAAAGATGTAGTCTTTGTTTTTAACTTTTATGGTACTTGCAATTGTTTTCTTTGAATGGTCTTCCTTTGTGGCGTTAATAGTTTGTTAATTGATTGTTCAACGAGGCTGAATTGCTGATTTGTCGTAATTTGGAACTCTTGTCAAGTGTTTCTAGGGCGTGTTTACGTTGTGGACTTTGTTGGTCGAGTGTTGTTGCTCGACAAGTTTACGGAAGTTGTGCCAATTTACGATGATTACGTGTTTGGTGTTCTTGCTTGTGTTGGGTTGGTCTCTAGAGGGTGGGTTGCTTTGTAGTTGGCGTCCATATTTCTCGTCCAAGTGATGCTATTGTGAAAAGGAAGGTGCTTGAACCCCTCAAATGGCAATAGAATGTGTAGAAGGAAGTAGGAAAAACATAGTATACACAAGAACAATAAAAAGATTGAAGCTTTGATGAACAAAGCTCACACACAACACATAAATGGTGCCTTAGACACCTCCCCTCAAATGGGATTATATTTCATTAAACAACATTAGATTAATGAAATAACAATGATTAATCAAACATTATCAAGCTTAAAGCTTGCCCCTCTAATGGTGCTCACAACATCAACATATGATTTGAGCCTTGGCTTTCGCTCAAAACCGAAACCATCATCAATGTTCTTTGTGCACCACCCATCAATAGTAGTCACTATCAACAAATGTCACTCTTCTTGGTGACTTGAGCATTGCACCACTCTCATCTTGCTCTAAGTCTCCACTCCTAAGCAACACATGGCCATTTTTTGCCCATCACTCCCTTTAAGTGCACTAAGCACCTCTTTGCCACCTTCAAGACTCCATCGCTTTGAGTTTCTCACCCTTCTTATATAGTAATACCCTCTTCTTCTATTTGAGCTTCTCTCCTTCACCAACCTCCATGATTGGCCTTTTCATCTCCTTCAAAAGCTTCAAGTTTCGGAGGTCTTTCTTCAACTTGTTCCGTGTATTGTATATGGTCTTTTTTGTGGTAGTGAATAGTGATAGCACAATCTATCCTCATTTTCCACTCTTTCCTTCTTGATTTTGGTTTTCTTTTCAATATCCTTCTTTAACGGATCTTCCTTAACCCCTGTGTATAGATTCTCATCACCATGCTACTAAACCTAGTAGCTTTTTTAAGTTTTTTAACTCTCAACAACAAAGACTCTATTATTAGTCTTTACTTTTCCACCATTATAATCAAACACTCCTCTCTTGAGAACTCCATTAACCAACTCTTCATTTCTTGTATACCTACTGTTCTTTTCTTTCCCCAAAGGTTTCAACAAACCCCGATGGCGTCAACAAACCATCTAAATACATATTCACTTTTACCATCACTCTTTTATCAAACTCCAAACTTTCCCTCGCTAAATACCCATAGAAAACACTCCAAGCTCTGATATTAATTGAAATGAAAGGTGCTTGAACTCTCAAATGGCAAGAGGAGATGTAGAGGGAAGTAGGAAAAACAGAGTATACACAAGAGCAACAAAACTCACACACAACACATAAATGGTGTCTTAAACACCTCCTCCTCAAATGGAATTATATTTCATAAACTAAATAACATAATATTAATGAAATATCATTTACAATGTTTGATAATACATTATCAAGCTTATAGCTGGCACCTTTAATGATGCTCACTCATCTAATATGAGAAAACCCTCTAGGTTACCCAAACCCCTTATTCCTTGTACTAGACTTCACTCTATACATTCCAATCTGATTTAGGGACCTTTTATAGGCCCCAAACATTTAGAACAACTCTATGACAAATTAGATAAGTTGCTCCCCAAGTATCGCTCAAAACATAAAAGTCGTATTTGGCCCTGCTCCAAAGTGCTCGAACGAGCACTATATCTCAAACGAGCACCATGCCCAAATCATTTAATGACTTTAGAAGCTGTGTGCCTCGTTTAACACACCTTTCTTCCCCATCATGCATTGTTCAAGGCATACCCAATGTGCACCTTCTTGCTTTGTTTAAGGTACCTCTTGCCTTGTTTATGACACCCTTCATGCATTCCCATATTCTTGTTCTTTGTTGCTCCATCACCATGGCACATCAAAGATCCTCCTTCATTGCGTTTTTAAGCCCCAAATTCAATGCACTCAACCCCTTGCACCCCATCACTGCTCACAATATGGTGTGTCTTGGCTTGAGTCATTGTACCATCAACAACACACATGAGTAGTTTAGCTCTTGTACTAACATATTAAGTAAAAATCTTGTGGTCTTTGATTCTTAATATGTTTGAATGCTCAAACAACCCCTATTTGCTTTTGTTTTGATGTTCAAATGTGCTCCAAGAATCCTAGTCGGTTGGTGTCGCCAGTGCATCATTACTGTGTTGGTACCACTGTACATCGTAGTCTGATAATGCATCATATTTCAAACCCAAATTAAGCTATAGGTTTATTGTTGTTTAGTGGTTGCGTATTGAATGAACGACTCTATCGAGTTTAACAATGAAAAGCACAATGAAAAACAATGCAAAAGAACACAAGTGTTTATTGAGGTATCTTGAGTACCTCCCCCTCAAATGTTGTTTATTATAATTGAACTCAACAATACAATGTATAATAAACCCTCCCTATCTTGAGAACAATCTCTCAAGATCTCAAATACTAATGCAAAGTAAAAACATTCTCAAGTTTCTAGCAATGCAATAGTCCTCTCAAAGTTTGTGTGTTTGTGGTGGTTGTTTCTATGAGTGATGAATCCTATTTATAGACTAGGAATTCATCACTCTTAGAATTCCCTCATAAATCACCATAAACCACATGTAACTCCCCAATTAACTATGATAATTAACCATAGAAATAAACATCACAATAAACATTAGATTAAACAAAGAAGTAATGCACCTATTTAATGACTAAACTAAGAATTATGACCAAAACAGAATCCAATGTTGCTCACTGACTGCTCCGCTCGACTACCCACTCGGTCGAGCCACTCAAGTCTTGGTCGAGCCAACTTCCAAAATGTTACTGCCTGCTTTCTGAACGCATTGCTCGACCATACCCAACTCGCTCGATCGGTCGAGCGGCCCCTTTGGGGGTCGAGCGAGCTCTCTGTCCTTCAATTATTGTTGCCTCGATCAAGCAACACTTCATCAAACATTCCAAACCTTAAACCTATGCAACTCGACACATCCTTATCGTTTTTCTCCAAAGTACACTCTAAGGCATGTTCGATTAAGTGTTCAAAGTTAACGTCATAGTCATGAATATTGTTACTTGCTTTAACACGTATCATTACAAAACCGTAATTTTGATTTTGTCCCTGTATTGGTTGGTTCCATTAGTGCAATACTGTATTTTTTTTATGGATGTTGTCAGTGCATCTTTGGGTGTAGTGGTGTGGTGGTGCATATTCTGTGGCTTAAGTCGGGTTGTTTTTATTTGGTTTCATGATCCTTGTTTATTTGTTCCTATATCCTACTTCTGATATCTATTTTAGAGCATGTGGAAGCTTTAAAGCATGGTCAATATCGTTGATTGGTCATTCACGTGCATAGATCAATCTGTCACTATTTTCTTTCAATCGTTGTGTTTGTGTTACTACCTCTATGATCAAGGGGGAAACATTAGAGCTAATAGTCTCGTTGTAATATTTTGCATTTATTAGGATTTTAGACTTGTCTTTCTGTCCAACTTCCGCTATAAAAGTAGTGTTGTTTCATGTGTACGCTGCGTAATAGTTTTATGATTTTAAGATAGTAGTATTAGTGATATAAGTTAATGGATATGAACATAGGTCTATCACTCGAGTTTTGTTGATGATCAAGGAGTAACGAAAGCTTGTGGTTGTCCACTACTTCCATTGAAAAGCCATATCAAGGGTCCTGCACCCGTTTCTGATCAAGGTTTGGTTGATCACCATTTGTTTATTTCTTTTAGTTCTATCCGTCAATTAATTTTCCTGTTGCGGATGAACATGTATTGTGAAATTTCATGCAGAAAGTACCGATATTGTTGATGAAGCTATCACATTTTTCCGGGCCAATGTCTTCTTCAGGAACTTTGACATAAAGAGCCCTGCTGATAAACTGCTCATTTACTTGACGTACTATATTAACATTGCTTTGAAGAGGCTTGAGGGTTGTAGAACCTTGGCTGAAGGTACAAAGGCAATCATCAATTTGGGTCTTGAGGAGGTTCCGGTCCCTGGAGAATCCGGTTTCCCGTTCCCTGGTCTCTTTACTCCTGCTAAATCACACCAAGAAGCCGGTAAATTCTCGACTTCTTTTTACTATCACTCTTATCATGCAAACGTGCACCTTAAAACATGTAATTGACCTTGAGAACCATTGATTCCTTACTAATTCTTAAATGAGATGGTCTCACGGTGAGACCATTTCTATTGGGCTGGGGCAATATACATTTTTTGTCTTAAAACGATTACTTATAATGCTAAAGTGATCACTAATAATTTTTGTATTCATATTCATAGAGTGATTACTTAGAACCTTAAAACGATTACTTGTGATTTTAAGTAATCAATTGAAGAAATGGGCTATTATATGGACCCATCTCATGATGAGACGGTCTCATACAAGACGAGCTGTTGATTCCTCCATGATTGCATGTTTTGAAAAATTAGTGTTTAAGATATTCACTAATGGCTTTTGATAAACCAATGATGTTTCGATTGTCAAGGATGAAACATGTTCATAGCGTTCAATTAGCCTCGGTTAGTAATTATGTGAATCTATGTTGAATTGTTGTGTATACACTTTATAAGATCGGAATTCTCACTCTTTGTGTACAGTTTTATTCAGAAATTACCTGAAGCAGATAAGAGAAGAAACAAGCGGGAGACTACTGAGCGTTGCTTATCGACATAATGGCACTCCGAACAAATGGTGGTTGGCATTTGCTAAGCGGAAATTCGTGAACATTGTGGCGCTTTGATGGGCTCGTTGCAAAGTTTCCGAGAAAATCATCCAGTTGCAAATCTGTAACACTCTTCTTGCTGTGAAATCTGTCAAAGAAATAAAGAATGTAGACAAAACCACTTCTTAATTTCTTTAAATCCTCGATTCTTCTCGATGTACAAGGAAATCTAGATTACCTTTGTTATAATTGCTTGTAGAAATTAATACTTTGTACATAGACTATCTTAAGATATTCGTTAAATCATTAGCACTTTTTTATTTATTTGAAGTTTTAATGATGTCTACAATTAAGGATCACTTGAAACAAAACATAATTATTACAAGGATAAAGTTGTATACATCGGCTATGATGAAATTTTGCTTAGGCTACAAATACAAAATGGTATGTTCTATCCATGTCTTGTTTTTCTCCATCCTTAGCATTTGGAAAATTTTATATGATAACCCTGAACTTTCGACTTTTTCCTTGTGGTGGACAATTTTTTTTTTAAATCTATGTTGTGATCTTGACTTTCCAACTTTTTCATGTGGTAGACCAAACAGAAATTTTTTGTTAACTTTACGCTATTTTTATCCAACGTAATGACATTTTTTGCAAACAAACATCGTGATCACCCTAATTGACGATATATTTTGAAATTCAGTCTATTTATTTCATTAATGTATTTCCATTTTACATTATGGAATTCTGAATCTTTTATTTCCTAAGTTTTATATATATATATATATGGTGCATTACACTAATGTTATCTAGTTTTACGAGAAAGTAGCTAATAATTTTTTTTAAAAAAACGTACCAAATAAAAAATGTTTTGTCAATAAATATCTCTAATAATTTTTTTTCTTTTCCAAAAAATAAGTTTACCGTCATCTTTTGGTCTGACTTCCAATCAAATGTCCTTTGCTGCAGTTGACTTAAGCTTCAAATTTTTGGTTTAAAATTATGAACTATGTAAGAAGAGGAGAGAAGAGTGAAGGAATAAAAGAAGCTCGAATATTTGGTTGGAAATAAGCCAATTAACAAGCTCACGTGCAAGTCATATGCAAGTCAAACCAAAAAGATGACGGTTAATTAACAAAAGTCGTTATTTGGTACTCTTTGGAATAAGAGATATTTTTGTTAGGTATTTTTGGCAAAAAAATTTTTATTACGTACTTTTTTGGAAAAAAATTATTAAGTATTTTCTGTTATTTTTCCATTGAAATATAAGAAAAATGTTGAAATTACTCTAATAATATACAGTGAAATAAGAATTAGAATTTTGTAAAAAAAAATATAAAAATTCAACATAAAGATATTGCATGGAGCCAAGTCAGCCACCCATGAAAGCATGCATAAAGCTGCATATATAAAAAGGAAGCACTGTATCTATCCGGAAACTCAATTTTTAAAAATCGCCACCCCTTTTTTAATAAAATTACTAAAATGCCTTTAAATTCAATTTTAATTATAAAATCAACCATTATTATTTCTAAACTAAATTTCTCAATAATAATTACATTAAAATAAAAATAAAAATTTTAGTAAAGAAAATAATTTTTAAAATCGAAAAATAAATTTGATCACACGTTTTGTATTGAAATTTGATACATCATCACTCCTTTGGCCGAAACTTTTGATACAAAAATCACATTACAGCAATAATTGTAGCATTAGAATCTAGACTTCAAGATCTTTCCAATGATATATTATATTCCCAATTCCGATAACCGAGCGAGAAATGACGATTGTTTGAAGTTTATTTGTGTTGAAATTTGATACATGTTCATTCTTTTGGTCATAACTTTTATTTGTGTTGAAATTTGATACATGTTCAGTTTAAAGTTTGCGGTAATTTCTACTGCAGCATGTCCATGCAAAATGGCGATTCCACCGTGTCAATCGCACAAATGCTGATTGGACATGGTGGAATCGCACATTTTGCGATGACTATCCGATCAAGAAATACGCAAATGTGAATGCGTCATTTATCACTCGATTGTCAGAAATGGGCATATAATATGTCGTTGGAAAGCTCTTAAAGTCTAGTTTTTAATGTCGTAAACTTTGCACTAATACGATTTTTCTAAAAAAATTTATGACCAAAAGAATGAATATGTATCAAATTTCAGCACAAATAAACTTCAAACAATCGTCATTTTTCGCTCGGTTATCGGAATTGGACATATAATATATCATTGGAAAGATCTTGAAGTCTAGGTTATAATGCCTCAAATATTATAGTTATACGATTTTTCTATTTAAAGTTATAGCAATTAGAGTGAATATGTCTCAAATTTTAACACAATCATATCGATTCCGCAATCATATTGATGCTCATTTTCGTTGGCCATTGTAATTCAATTTTTAGTTTTAGCTTGTTTTAGTTCAATGAGTGTTCGGAGAAAGTTTCTAAAGAAATGTTAGAGATTAAAGGTTTGAAAAGTAATCAGGGGTAATTTTGGAATTTTAATATATAAGGGGTGGCGATAAAATGAAAAGGGTGGCGAAGTTTAATAATACCCGACTATTTCAGCCAATATATTTATAATATTTCAAATAAATTCAAATAAAATTTTCTCAATTACAATTCACAACTACAATATATTTCAAATTTAATATGTCATTAAAAATTAATATAAATAAGTTATACCTATAATGTAGATATTATATCGTTACTTAAAGAGTATATTTCAACCACCAATTAAATTATCAAATGAGTATATGATTATACTTGTATGACATTAAGTTTTATACTATTATTTTGCGTCTAAAATTGATAATAAATTTAATTTGTGTAAATTTGTAAGACATTTAATAAAAATTTGTAGTTCTAATCATATGAAATTCGATATACTTAAATTAAAAGTTCAAGGCACCTCCTGCCTTGTTTAAGGCACTTTATATGCACCTTCTTGATCCCCTCATGGAGTGATTCAAACCTTAATCCTTAATACTTTCTTGCACACCCAATTTTATCTTTCAATATGCAAGTCATAGAGTGAGCTATAACGTGATCAAAATCATCTCCGCAAGGAGAATTAACACTTATACTAACAATTTATTTAGTTACACTATAACATAATTTGTTTTTAGTGTGGCGACATTTAATTTAAATTTCGCTATTTCAAATTGCTAATTTCTCTATTTTATATATATATATATATATATATATATATATATATATATATATATATATATATATATATATAGGATTTAGTGACATTTATTAGACCATTTACCAGCATATTAAAAAATTACACAAAAACTTTTTGCGATATAGGATCTAGTGACATTTCTTACAAATGTGAAATGTCACAATATACTACAGTAACAATTAATATATGCCACTAAAGATCAAATAATGCGTCGCTAAATCACTTCATGGTGAAACATTAAACAAAAATCAATAATTATTACATTAAAAATAAGAATTGTGACATTTTTTTAATACAACTAAACGCAATGTAACAAAAGTTAAATTTGTTGTAGTGTTATTACTTTTTATTTTATTTTTTCTCTTTAAGTATCGGTTCAATGAGTGCATTAATTAATTAACATCTTATTAGTTGCCTTATTAATGAATTTGTAATGTTAAAAGTTTATAGGTATTACTTACTGATTTATTAGTTTATTTGTTGTTTGTATAAGTGATCTATTCATCAGTATATTATGATTTTAAAACAGTTGGTTTTTCTGAAAGAGAATAGTAAGATTTAATAATGAGGACATATTCACAATATTAAGTACTTCCTCCGTTCTTTTTTACTTGCAACATAGTTGACTACGGTACTATTAATCAAGCAAATTGACTTTAATATTGTCGGTAATCTAAAAGTTAAAACATAGTCATATGACATCTTGTTTGAATCATCTCGATTGAAAGTTTATTAATTTTGAGTTTTTATAATTTTTCGATATGTATAATTAGAGATATCAAAGATTAAATTCGTACATTAGGAAGCGTGGAAAAGTAAATAGTGCAACTAATATGAAACGGAGAAAATATTTGTTTTTACTTATTAATTTATTTTGGTTACATGGTAGGATAAGGAATAGAAAAGCTAGGAAATGGGGCAATCACAAACTATTATTCTCTATTAATTTTTATTCCCTTCATTCTCTCTCAATTTGCACCTCTGCTGATTTTAGTTTGTCTCATTTATTTTGCACTCTTTTTTTCGGTAATGACTCAACTTTCCTGTTTTTAAATCTCATCCATAAATTTATTTTTTCTCTCCATCTTAATCACTTATTTCTATGATCCATTTGTATTTTGTCTTATTCTCCAACCCAACTTCAATTTTCACTAAATTTCACCTAAAATAATTTTGATGTATTCTCATAGGGACGCTGAGATTATATCTTGATTACTCTGTTATCGTATTAAATAATCAATGGGTACTTTTATGTATTACTTCTTTCGTTTCTTTTCAAACGTCTGCTTTTTGTACGTTTGTCAATACACTAATAATCTTTAACATCTCTAATTGTGCATAATTAAAAATTTTAAAAAAGTAGATATTAATACACCTTGTGATACCTCGGATTTAGCTTTAAAAAGAATTGATAAATTACCCATATCAACAAGATGCATCTTTTTTCATGAGAGCACGTTTGTTAAGAACTTCATAGTTAAGCGTGCTTGGTGTGGACCAATCTTAGGATGGGTTACCTCCAGGGAAGTTTTCCTAGGTGCGTATGAGTGAGACCAAAGTGCGTTGGAAAGACTTGTGTTGGTTTGTGATGTCAGTCTACAGTCTCCATGAGTAGTCACAGGGGGCCCGAGGGGTCGGGGTGTTACAAATGGTATCCGAGCTATCCTGCAACCATGACTCATCATGTGTTCAGTGCACCTAGTGGGGGAAAAGATCTTGAAATTATGGTCCCACGAGGACGTTATATTCTTAAATGGGGATGAGTGTGATACCCTGGTTTAACTTTAAAAAGGATTGATAGACTACCCATATCAACAAGAAGCATCTTATTTTCATGAGAGCCCGTTTGCTAAGAATTGCACAGTTAAGCGTGCTTGATGGGGAGCAATCTTAGGATAGGTAACATCCTGAGAAGTTTTTCGGAGTGCACACGAGTGAGGCCAAAGTGCACTAAAAAGGCTTGTGTTTGTTTGTGGGGCCATTCTACACTCTCCATGGCTAGTCACAAGCGGTTCGAGGGGCGGGAATGTTACACACCTTATGTTAAGATGAATCAAACAAGATCTCATTTTACTATGTTTTAATTTATAGATTAAAAATAAATTAAAAATTAAGAGCAAATATGACATTTAAAAAGAAACAGTGAGAGTATATATAAGAAAGAAATCTAAGAGAACTTTCATTAAAAATTAACTTTTACTAATATGAAAACATGAGTAATGTACTATATTTATTTATTTTTTCTTTGGAAACCAATGAATTTCTCCTCTCTCATTCTTTCCTTGTGTATGTATTGCTAGTATAAGATTCTAAAAGATCAAGTCTTATACACAGCCTATATGGCTATATCAGCCCATATAATAATAATAATAATAATAATAATAATAATAATAATAATAAAAATAATAATAATAATAATAATAATAATAATAATAATAATTTAATAGTAAATAAAATAATAATACTTGTCTAAAATAATTTAATCACGAATAATTTTTTAATAATATCATCTTTAATATGTGTTTGCTCCTGATGTTGGGATGAGTTATCCCACATCGACAAATTGAAAATGGTGTGCACACCTTTATAAGCTATTGAAGACGTTCTTCCCATTGCCATATGGTTTTGGGATGACATATATCTCCTTGACTTGTGAAGTGTGTGCACCTCGTATTTTCCCCGATAATTGCTGGTATTCACAATAAGTCCAGCCTAATTTAACAGATAAGTTTATATTAAGATCATTGATAATAGTGATTCCTTAAAATGGTGGTATGGTGATTTAGGTGATTGATAATTAAGTGTAGGTTTATACTAAGGTTGTCCTTCACATTGTCCTCGAAATTGTAGTAGATTTGTGCAACATGGGGATTTGTGCAACATTCCATATAGACCAAAATTTCAATAAGCTTAGTCATAAAAACACCAAGTCTGGAACAATTCTCTATGTAGTCTATGCATAATGGATTCTTCTTTCTCAGAGAGTACTAGTGTGCTCTAAGAAGTGTTAGGTTATTTTAATACTATTTGAGTTATCTAATGTTCTTTCCATTTGAAATATTTTACTTTAAGAAGGGAGAAATTTAATTAATATTTTTAATATATATTTAAAAGATAAAAAATATATTTATGTGAGATCTCGTTAGATTCGTCTTAATGTATTGTTTTTTATTACGTATTTTAAATAATTTTTTATTATTTATATTTAGAGATAATGAGATGTAAAACTTGCATTGAAAACTATGCAAAAAGTAAATAGGAAGAACAAAAAGAAACAAAAGGGATATATTTTATTAAATTTATTTTAATTATAATTTATATTTTTCAATTTTAATAATATACTTGATTTATATTTTTATCTTATTTATATACACTACAACAAATTTAGAATTTTGCGACATTGGATTTAGTGGCATTAAAAAAATGTCACTAATTCATATTTTAGTGTAATAATTATTGATTTTTCTTTTAAGTTCCACCATAGTCTATAGTGGCATTTGTGAGAAATATCACTAGATCATCTGTCGCTAAAAGCTCTAGTGTGACTTTTTAATATGCTGCTAAATGGTTTAATAAATGTCATTAAATCCTCTATATACACTATAAGAAATTAGAAATAGCGACATTTAAATTAAATGTCGCTAAATATATCCCACTAAAAGCAAATTATGTTGTAGTGATATTTATTTCACTCTTTTTTAAATATTATTTTATTCACCTTTTTAACATTTTGGGCAATTTTAAACAAAGAAACTAATATATTTCATTTTTCCTCTTTAAATAAAATCTTGAACTCATGAAAGACAATCACTCTTTTATGTAATAAAACTAAAGAGGGTGTGTAGGGCAGGGGGACACTGATTGAGTCTTCTTTTTGTTTTTCATTTTCTTTTCTTTTTCCCCTTTGAATTCTCTTTTGAAGTGGAAGATCGAAAGCATAGTAATAACACTACTACTATTACACAAAACAATGCAATATTTTCTTACTTTTGCTTTTTCAGCTCTCTCTTTTAGACTCTACCATTTTCTAAAGAAGCTCTTTAATAAATTTATTTAAAATAAAGGATCAATATGATAAAACACTTTTATATTGTGTTTCAAGATAAGCTATATTTCATTTAAATTCTAAATTTTATATAGGTTTGTGGAGTTACATACTCCCTCCTATTCACTCAAGTTGTCCCATTTGAGTTGGGCACGGATATTAAGAGTGGGATGGGGTCCACCAAAAAGGTGGTAATTGGATATTTTAATTGATTAAATGAATTGTAAAGGTGGTAGTTGGGTATTGGAAATTGGAAAAAGTGAAGGTATTTAGGTAAAAAAAAAGATAGACAAAAAAAGAAAATGGTACAACTTGAGTGAATTGCCCGTAAAAGGAAATGGGACAACTTGGGTGAATAGGAGGGAGTATAATGCATGGTGGATAATCCTCATAATACCATATATGATTTCAGAATAGAATGAACCTCATCAAGTGTACGTATGTAATAAATTTCATTACTCGTGGGTTTGTGGGTCTGAGCCCACAAGTGTCGGTGGGTATTCCACACGCGTGGGTCCATAAGGTAATTATGTGTGTCAGTGTCTAAAATATAATATACGAAGAGGACGTAATAGAGTATATATATATATATAAAAGCCCAGCCATAAACATAAATTTAATATAGTTTTGAGTAGAGTAAAAAGTAGGAAAAAAAGAATGAAAATGGAAGAGAAAGCAAGCAAAGGATAGGTTATTAATGCATAAAGCAAACATCTTCAGGGTTGAGGCTGCAAAAAATAATATATTGATGATGATATTTTCAGAAGACAAGTGTAATGATATATTAATAATCATCATCTTTTTTAGGTTCTTATAATCCACTGTCATTGCAGGCACATGGATGAAAGTGAACTAACCAAAAGTTGTGAAACCTAGCTTGCTAGTGGGTGTAATCCAAAATCTAACCATCAATATGTTTGAATATGATGGGTTTTGGTCTTTACTATTTCAGTAACTTGTTTTAGCTAAGCAATAGATTGTCCAATAGTCTTTCGGTCTCTCGGTCCCTTTTAGATTGCAATAAAGGAAGTTTAAACAAAGATTAGGGATGTTTGACATACAATTGATAGTTGGTAGCTGATAAGGATGGTCGAATAGTATTATGGTCTTTAAATTAGGTCATTGATAAGGATGGTCTCAAAATCAACAATAATACCTTCTGAAATCGATAAAGAGGCTTAATCAATTGGTTTATCATTTACTTAGTTTAACAAAAATTTCAATATATATTAATAAAAGTGTTGAATAAGGTGAAGTTGGGTTTTGATAATCCTCCTTAAGCTTAAGCAATTGGTTAATGTGTAAGTTGTTTTTCTAATCTTGTATTTGAATAATTAATAACATTGTATGTAATTTTTCATTCAAACTTTTTCATATTTTTGATTAAGAGGTCATATCAATCATTAGTGCATATGGGTCGCAAGTTAGGTTAGATGAGGATGTGAAACGTGAGTTTTGGGGTAACCTGGGTGACCTTATAGCTATAACATCCCTGCCGATTAAAAAAGTGTTTATAGGTGGAGACTTCAATGGACAAATAGGTAAGAAGGCAGTTAACTATAACTCAGTTCATGACAGTTTTGGTTATGGTGTAAGGAACGAGAGTAGAGAGATTTTGCTTGAGTTTGCGTTAGCAAATGAGTTGGTTATAGCAAACTCGATCTTTAAAAATAAGGATGAGCACTTGATTCCGTACAAGAGCAGTGGGCATGCATCTCAAATTGACTATTGTTTAATACAAAAGGATGATCGAGCTCGTGCCTGGACTGTAAGGCCGTACTGGATGCAGAAATGCCCACCCAATATTGGTTATTAGTACTAGTGTTTCAAATGAGGAGAAAGATTGCCAAGAACAAGATAAAGGTCAGGCAAATGATCATGTGGGGTAGACTTATAGGGGATATGGTAGCAATTTTGTCAAGTAAGATCAATTTTGTCCAAGAATATCAGACGATGCAAATCAAATGCGGTCAACCATGACGAAAACCATTCGAAAGGTGGCAAAGGAGACATTAAGGGTGCCGACGGGGAAACTAAAGGTGTACAAAGAGTCATGGTTGTGGAACGAAGAAGTGCAACAGAAGATAAAAGATAAAAACAGGAGATTCACGAAGCTTACGGCTTGCACGGAGGAGGAGGATAAGATACATAAGAAGGAGAGGTATGAAGAAGCAAAAAGGCGGCAAACAAAGCAATAGCGGAGGCAACAATCGTGTGTTTGAAGCCTTTTATCATAAGCTTGATACCAAAGAAGAGGAGGTTTATATTTTTAAGTTGGCAAAAGTAAAATCTAGGCAGAAGAAGGACTTCGAGACGGTGAAGTTCATTAATGATTAAGGTGGACGAGTACTCCTTAGACAAGAGGACATCAAGATGAGATGGAATCAATATTTTTCTCAACTGCTCAATGAGACTATTGGTCTAAACGAGGAAATTCGACAAACTTTGGATATCCAAAGAACACAGGATTATGGGTCGATTATCGATATTACTACGACGGAAGTAGGAGAAGCTCTCAAAAAGATGGGGGAATCAAAGGCAGCTGGACCTGATAACATTCCGATTGTGGTGTAGAGGGGTTTAGGAGAGGAGGGCATTCATTGGCTTACTAACCTCTTTAATGTCATCTTGAGGACTAATAAGATACCAGAAGAATGACGAGGTAGCACACTTATCCCACTGTTTCAAAACAAGGGCGATGCACAAGTATACAGAAACTATAGACGAATCAAACTTCTAAGCCACACTATGTAGCTGCGGGAAAAAGTGATTGAGAAAAGAATTAGACGAGAGACGGTGATTAGAGAGAACCAATTCGGATTCATGCCGGGAAGATCAACCACCGAGGTTATTCATCTTTTGAAGAGAATAATGGAAAAGTATAAGGAGCGATAAAAGGATTTGCATCTAGTGTTCATTAACCTGGAGAAAGCTCGAAGCATTGTTTGGGATAACCTCAAGAATAAAGGTATTTCACGAAGGTACATGTATGACAAAATGTCGACTAACATTCATACACCGATGGGTATGACAGAGTACTTTCCGATTAACGTGGGACTACATCAGGGATTAGCACTAAGTCCTTTCATTTTTACGGTCATTGTGGAGGAAATCTCCAAATCCATATGGGAGTCCGTACCATGGTGCATGCTTTTTGTCAATGATATAGTTTTGGTCGCAGAAACCAAGGAGGAGACAAATAGTAAATTGGAAGAGTGGAGCCAGGCCCGGCCCTAGGGGTAGGCAAGGAGTGCCACCGCCCAGGGCCCAACATATAAAAGGGCCCATTTCAGAAACTGTAGTAATGGAGATGGTGAATAGCGGTGGTCGAGTGTCGACTGTGTTTTGTGACGTTGAAGAGAAGATGCTAGAGGTTGAAGAAAGTAATTTTTTTTATAATTTTATATTGAAAAAGTCAAAAATACCGTTATAATTTTCTCAGTATTACACTTATTATTCAAGAGACAAGGGTCAAAACACTTAAAAATTGAAAAAAGTAGTAGCTAATAAGCCCCATTTCTATATGAGCACTTCAATAGTTCAATTTATATTTCATTTTTCTAAATATTTGAACATACCCATATAAATTAATATTACTAATTATTATTAATCAATTAATCAAATTTTAATTTATATTTTATTCTTAATCTGTAAGTTAAAATATATTTAAGTGAAATTTTATTTAATTCGTCTATGTACAAATAATTAATATCAATTTTATTTTGTGAAGGTGCATAATTAGAGAAAACATGAATTAGTGTATTAAATAGTATGAAAAAATAAGAAGGGTGAAGATATATTGCAATAATTTAATTAAAAAAACCCTTCTTTTTCTTATCAATGACAAAATATTATTAATAAGTTAAACAAACCCATGTACTCATTAATTGTAAAAAATTGAAAAGTATATCGAATGTTTGTTAGTGTCTTAATATTAAGTGGACGGGAAATTACAACTGAGCTTCCACAATAAAATAGATAGCACTAACATAGATACCAAATTATACAATAAAATCACAATTGAGCTTCCACAATAAAAGTAATTATGCTTGAAACATTAATTTTCAATCGTCGATTAAATATAAGAAAGTTGTTTTGTGTAAATCATTAAAGCATATTTGTATAGCGTTCCTTTTAGATTTTTACTAGACTAACAAGTATGTTATCTTTTCGATTTTACATTAAAAAAAAGATACAATAGAAAACAAATACGAATAAAGAAGTTATGACTAGAAATTTTTATCCAAGTACATCATATACGAGGGCCTCATTTATGATTTGGCCTAGGGCCTCCAAAATATCAGGGACAGCCCTGAGTGGAGCGAAGCCTTGGAGGGTAAGGGGTTGCGCATAAGTTGTACGAAGACAGAATACTTGCGTTGCGATTTCAGTGGGACAGAATCGATAGGGGAGCCAGAGGTGACCATAGGGGGAGAAGTTATTGCATGTACGTCCAAATTCAAATATTTAGGATCAGTGATTCAGAGTAATAGGGAGATTGATGGGGACGTTACTAATCGTATACAAACAGGTTGACTTAAGTGGCGAGCAGCAACCGGGGTGCTTTGTGATAAAAAGTTCCATAAGTGATGAAAAGTTAAATTTAACCGTGTTGCAATTAGGCCGACTTTGTTGTATGGGACAGACTGTTGGCCCGTAAAGAAGGTTTTCGAACAGAGGAAGGAAGTAGCAGAAATGCGTATACTGAGGTGAATGTGTGGTAATACTATGATGATGGATTGGATAAGAAACTAGAAGTTCAGGGAGAAGTTAGGGGTTGCACCTCTTTCATAAAGATGCGGGAGAACAAGTTGAGATGGTTTGGGCATGTGCAGAGAAAGACCCATGACACCTTAGTGAGAAGGATTGAATGCATCATAGTGGAGGGCAAGAGAAGTCGAGGAAGACCTAGGAGAACATGGGAGGAACCAATCAAAAATGACCTGCATGAACTTCACCTCTCTAAGGACCTGACCAGGGATAAGGACAGTTGGCGGCGCCTTATCCACGTCTTAGATTACTATACCCGTCCCTCCTACCCACCGTTTGCTATTGTTCATTGTCTTTACTTATTACTCTTTACCTCCTTTACTTTTATCTTTATTTTTAGTTATTTGTACGTATTCTATTTTTATGTATTTTTAGTTATTTGATTATTATTCATGGTCAACGTGGGTTGTAAGTTGCAAGCTTCTGGGTAGTTGCAGGTTTCTCTCTCTTTGAAGACCCTTCTCGAGCCGACCTGAGGGACTCTTTGACCGCACTCTTGTCTATGGGTATGAACTGCCATCTTTCTTTCCTCCCCAGACCATGACCATAGTTTTCTATGAGCGGGACACACTGGAAAGTGATGATGATGATGATGATGATGATGATGATGATGATGATAATTTTTCACATTTTTGATAAGAAATCCAAATAAGTTTAATATAATGTATATAAATTTAAGGGAAAATGACAAGTTTTTCATATGAAAATTATTAAAGATAGAAAACAGTGTTTTAGGGTTTTGAATATATTGTTCTGTCATTAATCTTGGTGAGAACACCATATATATACATCAAGCTAATCTAGGGTTTCCTAAAATAAGAGATAACAAATATACTAACTACCATATTTACATATATTCTAAATATTCTAGTTTCCATATTCTAACACACCCCCTCAAGTTGAGTCATCGGGTCTCCGATACCCAACTTGCATAAAACCTCTTCAAAGAACTGTGTACCAACTGCCTTCGTGAGAATGTCTGCTAGTTGGTCTTCTGATTTTACATGAGGTAGCTTGATTATATCATCTTCGAGTTTCTCCTTGATAAAATGTTTGTCGACCTCTACATGCTTTGTTCGATCATGCTGGACTGGGTTTTCTGAAATACTGATTGCTGCTCGATTATCACAATATAGTTTACAGCTTTCTCTAGGAGCAAACCCAAGCTCTGTCAAAAGTTTCTTGAGCCATAAGATCTCCATAACTCCTTTAGCGACTCCTCTGAACCCTGCTTCTGCGCTTGACAGTGCCACAACCTTCTGTTTCTTACTTCTCCAAGTCACCAAGTTTCCCCCAACAAGAGTGAAGTACCCTGAGGTTGACTTTCTATCATCTTTATCTCCTGCCCAATCTGCATCTGTAAAGGCTGTGAGTTTCAAGTGCCCATTTCTTCGATATAAGACTCCCTTTCCAGGAGTCCCCTTGAGATACCTCAGAATTCTAAAGACTGCTTCCATGTGTTGAGTATGTGGTTTGTGCATGAACCTACTAACCACTCCTACTGCATATGAAATGTCTGGTCTCGTATGAGCTAAGTAAATCAGCTTCCCCACTAATCTCTAGTACTGCATACGATCTGCCAATTCTCCTTCCTCAAAGATTCGTAAGCCATGATTTATCATCATCGGGGTCTCAATAGGCTTACAATCTACCATTCCTGTTTCAGCTAACAAATCCAGAACGTACTTCCTTTGAGATATGAAGATGCCTCTATTAGAAAGAAGTATTTCAACCTTTCCAGCTCTTTCATCCCGAACTCCTGAAATAATTTCCTCTTAAGACTCTTAATCTCCAGCTTATCGTCTCCTGTGATGATCATGTCGTCTACATAAATTATCAGACAAGTTATCTTGACACCTCTTTTCTTAAGGAACAGAGTGTGATCTGAATTTCTCTGTTTGTACCCATATCTTCTCATCGCAGATGTGAATCTCCCAAATCATGCTCTAGGAGACTGTTTCAAACCATATAGAGCCTTCCTCAACCTGCACCCTTCATTATTCGAGAACCCTGATGTGAACCCTGGAGGAGCTTCCATATAAACTTCTTCCTGTAACTCTCCATGAAGAAAGGCATTCTTCACATCAAATTGATGAAGAGGCCAATTCAGGTTTGCTGCTATGCTGAACAAGACTCTGATAGAATCAAGCTTGGCGACTGGAGAGAAGGTCTCTGAGTAGTCAACTCCATATGTCTGAGTGTACCCCTTCGCTACTAGTCGAGCTTTGTACCACTTAATCGTGCCATCTGATTTGTATTTGATTGTGAAAACCCATTTGCACCCAACAACCTTCTTTCGATCCGGTAGAGTACACTTTTCCCATGTCTGATTCTTTCTCAAGGCACTAATCTCTTCTTCCATAGCTTTCCTCCAATGATCACTAGCCAAGGCTTCTTCTACTGTAGATGGAACTTTGGTCTCATATAAGGCTGCTTTGAATGCCAATGCACTCTGTGACATGTTCCCATCAACTGTTTCAACTGGGTACCTCGATCGCTTGGCCTCATAGTTTGGGTCATATCTTTTCGGTGGAACTCCTCGAGTAGATCGAGGTGGAAGCACATAAGGGGATTTTTCCTCATTCTCATAATCACCTTGGTTCCCTGTATCAACCTGCTCTGCAATCTCCTCCACACACACAGAATCATCATTATTATTATCATTAGTAACGTCATCAACATTACTCACCTAATGGTCAGACAGGATTGAAGGTGGAGGAGGAGTGGACTGAACAGCCTGGTTTGGAGACTCGGTGGCATTGCCTACTTGTTCTTTTGGGTCTACGTTGGACAACCATGGACTTGCTAACCATCTGAGATCGTCATCTTGCTTCTCCCCCTGACATCGAAGATGGTGGTAATAAAAATTTGTCTCAATGAAGTCACAATCCATAGTAGTATAGATCTTCTTAGTCAGGGGATCATAACATCTGTAACCCCTCTGATCACGTCCATATCCCACAAACGCACATTTCACTGCCCTCGGCTCCAGTTTGTGGCGTACCCGCTTAGCACAATGAGTAAAGACCGTGCACCCAAAGATCTTAGGAGAGAGGTTATGGGAAGATGGTATATGGTGATGTGTTTTGAGGGTATCAAGTGGGGTATGGTATTGGATGGCTTTGGTAGGGAGTCGATTGGTGAGGTAATTGGATGTGGCGATGGCTTCTGGCCAAAGGTAGGTAGGAAGTTTGGATTCAAGCATGATGGCACGGGTCATCTCAAGTAGGGTACGGTTCTTGCGTTCGGCTACACCATTTTGTTGCGGTGTATCCGGACACGAGGTTTGGTGAACTTTGGTTCGGAAAAGCTGTTGCATATCAGAATTAATGTATTCCCTACCATTATCAGTTCTAAACATGCGGGGTTGAGTTTGGAATTGGGTACAAATCATAGTATAAAAAGCAACAAAAACATCAAACACTTCAGACTCATGCTTTAGAAAATATATCCAACTCATCCGGGTATAATCATCAATAAAAGTGATAAAGTATAAAAAACCATGTATTCCTACAATAGGTGCAGGACCCCACACATCTGAATGAATAAGCATAAACGGAACATCCACTTTATTAAGACTACTAAAATAAGAATGTTTGTGGCTCTTTGCAAGAATACACCTTTTACACTTAAAATCAGTTTTACGTCCTACAAAATGAGGAAAAAGCTTCTCTAAGTACCCTACAGATGGATGTCCAAGTCTTCTGTGCCATGTCCATAACTGTTTATCCAAGGACCCACGAACAAGAACTACGTTGCCATTTTGAGTCTCCTCTTCCAAGTAGTAAAGTCCACCGCGCTCAATACCACGCTCAATAATTTGCCCTGTCTGAGCATCCTGCACAACACAACAATCAGGTTTCATGAGAACAACACAATTGAGATCTCTGGTCAACTGACTCACTGATAATAATTTATGGGAAAGCTCGGGAACAAATAAACAATTTTTTAAGGTGAGTTTATCAGAAAAAGAAATAGTTCCAGCACCATGAACTTTAATGCCATCCCCATTAGCAGTTTTAATGATATTTTTCAGAGGTTTTTCGGAATTTATAAAATCAAATGGATCATAGGACATCGTATCAGTGGCCCCGCAATCGAAAATCCATCCCCCTTTAAATAAGGATGATGCTTTAAAAGAAGACCCATGAAATTGGGACACGTGACCCTCCCCCCCTTTAAAAGGGTTTAGGCCATGAGTGTTTGTATCCCATTTTGTTTGCCCTATTTCTTCGTTCCTGTGTGCGCCGTTTGAGGGATACTCTTCCTCTCCTTTTCTCTCTGTTGTACCTTCACTATGGAGTGCAACTCCTGATTTGTGTTCTTCCTCCATTGAAGCATCTTCATCGATGCTCCAACCCATGGCTGCCTTGCTAGTTTTTTGATGATCGGAAAAATGTGCCGGCTTTGTCCCTTTCTTCTTTGCATCCGGCCACCATTCCGAGTAGCCCACGAGTTTAAAGCACTCGTTCTTTGTGTGCCTCGTTCCTCCACAGTGGGTGCATTTGAGGTAAGCCTTGTCGTCGTCCCTCCAATAAGATCTTCCTTTGACCACAAAACCTCCACCAAGAACCAATGAGTCTAGATCTGATGAGGGTTTTTTCATTATGCCACGCCTCAAGATCTCCCTCCTCATGCTTGCATAGGCCTCTTCCACAGTGGGAAGAGGGTTTAGAAGGAGGAGATCCTTCCTGTTCTTGCCGAAAGTGTTATCAATTCCAGCAAGAAATTGATACAATCGGTTTTGTTGGATCATTTTGTTATAAATCACCATATCCTCTGGGTCCTTTATGGGATTCGGCTGTCTCCTATCAATTTCTTTCCAAAGCATGAGTAATTTCCCATAGTATGTTTCAATGGAGTCTTCCCCTTGTTTGATTGTGTTTGTTTTGACCGTGAGATCAAATATTTGCAGGCCATCTCTTCCACTACTGTAGAGGGTCTCAATACCCTGCCATAAAGATTTTGCTGTGGGATAATCGAGATATTGATTTACCAGATCCGGATCAATATTCTCCAATATCTAAGAAATTACATTTGAATCATTCCTGGTCCACTGGCTGTACGTTGGGTCGTTCTTGGATGGTGGGTCGGCGATGATGTGATTGAGTCAATCTCGTCCACTAATGGCTAAATGCATCAACCTGGACCACTTTGTGTAATATTGATTGTTTAGTTTTTCGGATATTGTGGGGGTACTGGTTGGGTTGCTGTTTGTGGTTTCGGTGGGCTGTTTGTTGGGGTTTAACTGTTTGAACAGTTGCAACAACTGTCCCATGGTTACTGATGGTCTGGTGTTATGATAGTTTTCGATTCGTCCTCCATTTCTGGTTTTTTTCAGGTAAGGTTAACGGTATATGATGAAGCTGCAAAAACGATTCAGAATCGTTGTCGCTCTAATACCATGATTAAAGGTAGAAAACAGTGTTTTTAGGGTTTTGAATATATTGTTCTGTCATTAATCTTGGTGAGAACACTATATATATACATCAAGCTAATCTAGGATTTCCTAAAATAAGTGATAACAAATATAATAACTACCATATTTACATATATTCTAAATATTCTAGTTTCCATATTCTAACAAAAATCATAAACAAGTATGATAAAGAAAAATTCTCAATAGTTTGGGTCAATCATATAAGTCAAAATTAATCAAGCTAGTGTTCCTAATTATATGATATGAACATTTGATATCATCCTTGAAAATAACTCGCCTTATTGATGGTGTCTCATTTTTCCTTTATTCTTCGAAGTTTGTATTATAGTGACGTTCTTCAATAAGCTCTACAAATAACACTTAAAAGAAAGTCTAGCGCCTTCCTTCAAATCAAGTTTTCATCTTCTGAACTCTTATTCGTCCAATTACATCTTGCATAAAGACCCGATCTAAAATATCCGTTATCCAGTTTCTAAAAGGGAATAACTTACCCGTTTTTTACAAACCGAATAATTCGGATCGAGGACACATAGTTTTGAAAACTAGATATCCGGTTTTATTTATTTATTTTTACTTTTTCGTAAATAAAATGATGATGGTATTTATTAAGCCAATCTTGGGTTGAATCTCAAAATTTTCTCCTGTAAATTCCTTTTTTTTTTTATGATTGTTCTTACTTAAATTAATGTGTAATAATGTTATTCTTAAAATTTTCTTAATTTATTTTTCATGACAAATTAAGCTACATATTTTTAGAGAATTAGTATTTAAATTTTATATAAAAAATATTCTAAACATATATAAAGATAAAAAAACACATGCATCGTTGAACGAAAAAAGACAAGAAGATCAAGTATTCAAGTTGTTGAAATTACATTATCACAATACTTATAACATTGTAATATTTGTATACTCACTTTATCATTATCAAAATAAGCTACAAAATACTAAATCATTTACTACAACCAAATAAATATATAAGAAATGAGAACGTGTGCTAATGGAAAGCATGACAATATTAAACCTAATAATATTTGATTAATTAGTGCCTTAATGATTATAAGTCAAGTTGGATTACAAAAAGCTTAAAATAAATAATTTTTGTTATGTTTATGGTTAAAAGGGTTAATTAAGATCTTCTCTTTGATTATGGATCTTGTCATCTTGAGATCTCACAATTATATGGTTATCAATTTATGGCCCCCAATTAATATTGGTTAAATGGTAATTTTCAACTTCTACTAATTGCTCTTATGCTTATCTTCCCTTAACCACTCATAGTTTTATGTCAACTACTTACATCATCCACTCTTTTCATGTCATGAAGTGAGTGGATACATATACAATAAATCTCTTATCATATGATTTTGTTAAAAAATATCTAATCCCTAACTTCTAATTTTGTGTTTTTTGAATGGAGGAAGTATTATATTTTATGTTTTTTGAATTATTATATTTTTATACATCTAATTCATATTATATTTTTATGTTTTTTGAATTATTACATTATAATTTTGTATGTAAAAACTTTTCAATAATAATATATCAAATTGAGAAGAATAATTATATATAAGAATGCATTCAATTATTTCTAAATCTTCCGTCCAAAAAAAAAAAAAAAGAAAAATTATTTCTAAATCCTCCTTCCCCTACTTTTGATAGCAATTGATTACACTACTACTATATTGGCAATGAACTTGATCAAAAATTCACTAGATCCAATGCTTATGATCATCATGGAAGCTACTATTCACCTTAGTGACATAAACATTCCATTCATCATGATTGTCTTCCACATTTCTTTACCTTTAATTTAATATTAATTTTTTCAATAAATAAATAATTATTCATGACTATATTATTCAATTATTATGTGGATCCTCATATGATCAAAATCATGTCCTATATCTTTTTCAATTATTTTTTCCCTCCCTATTTTCTTCTTGAATTATGATGGAAAGTGCAATTTCATCATATCTTTGATCTAAAGTAGGTTACTAGGAGTATACAAGTAGGCATAAAGAAGAAAGAAAAAAAGTAAGCATGAATTTGATTAAAGCTAAAGGGTATTTTGGTAATATTTATTTATATATTATTAATTTATGTAAAGATGTAGAGAATCCTACTTTACTTCTCTCCTCTCCCTTTCTCTTTTCTTTTTTCACACAAAAACTTTACTTTTATAATTATTTATTTATCATTAATAAAATTGATTGAACAACTTTAAATTTCTGTTATCCAAACGGCTTTATTTTTTCCAATAGTGTCTTTTCCCTTCATCTTTATAAATTTACACATTTGTTTTGATTATTCGCCCCATTTACAAATAACATAAAGATTAAAGAGTTGAATATAGTGGACTAAAATGGTGCAGTCATTTAAACATATGAACATGAATATAAAAGACAAAAGTAATTATATAAAATCATGTTTGAGACAAAATCAATCCAACATACTAAAATAGTCAGAGCAATTTAAAATGACAAAGTATTATTAAGGATGTTCACTACAACAAATTTAACTTTTTGCGACATTATATTTAGTGGCATCAAAAAAATGCCACTGATTTAAATTTTTAGTGTAATAATTATTGGTTTTTATTTTAAATTCCACTATAAAGTGATTTAGTGACACTTTATTAGGTCTTTTTTAGTAGCATAGTAAATGTTACTATAGTTTATAGTGGCATTTGTGAGGAATGTCACTATATCCTATGTCGCAAAAAACTCTAATTTGATTTTTTATTATGCTGTTAAATGGTCTAATAAATTCCACTAAATCCTCTATATATACTATTAGAAATTTAAAATAGCGATATTTAATTTAAATATCGCTAAATATATCCCACTAAAAGTAAATTATATTGTAGTGGTTCCTCATAATTTTATATTCGATTATCACATATCTCTAATCTTTCTTCGATCTACCATATAATTAAAACCTACTATTTTGCATTTATTATAATGGAATTGTACCCTATCTAAATATATGTGTGAACATGTCATGAAATTCTACCAACTATTTAAATTTAATTAGTTAACAATATGTCAGTGTTTTTTTTATTACTTTAAAAGAATCAACTTAGTGTTATAGAATAATAAGTCAATAACGTTATTTTAGCTTTATTATATATTAATTAAGCTTAAAATCCATAATAAGCAATTTTTAAGGTTCGTTCATCTGTATTACATCTACACGGTATTTATGAATGATTTTAAATCAGTGTTTTGATTTAAATATTTATTTAAAAATCATATCTCAAATTTCAGTAATTCAAATATTTAAGTTTGTTCACAAGTAAATCTTTATTCATTTCGATTCAATTAAAAAGTGAACTCGACTTTATCTCAAACAAGTATTTGTATTAGCCGCGTTTTAGTAGATTTTAGGTAACTCAAAGAGCATTAAAGCATATATACAATATCATCTCTCTTTAAAAAAATTTAATAATAATTTAAGTCATTATTTTTTTCCCACTAAAAGAAAACTATTATAGATTGAATTTAACCAAAATTCAACAAAAGAAAACAAACATTGGAAAGGCAAATAGCTGAATATGTGACTAAAGCAAAGGAAGACACTATGAGATAGGATGTAAAGAAGAAGAGAAAACAAAATATTTGTGAAAGCTATAAAGCCAAGATAGAATAACAAGGAAATAAAGATACCACAACAAAAGTGACCTACAAAAAAAGCAAGTTTGTATATCTTTTTTTAAAAATTATACACATCAACTTCATAGTATGTAAGCAAAAAAAAAAGTTAATCCTATTATTATATTCATGTTATATCTAAGTGATTTATTTGCACATTCCAAAATCATCAATTCAATAACTAAAATAAAACTACAGCATTATACTCCCTCCAATTCTTTTTAAGTGTCCACTATAGTTGGGCGCGAATTTTAAGAGACTGATAGTTGAGATATTATAAGTGATTATAATAATTGTAATGTGGTAGTTGGGGTATTTTAAGTTATTATAATAATTGTAAAGGTGGTAATTAAGGTATTTTAAGTAATGTAAGTGAGGGTATTATGGTCTTTATTTGTGTGAACATATGGTATTTAGGTAAAAAAATATATGCCAAAAAAGAAAAGTGGACAAATAGGTTGAATTCACTCAAAAAGAAAAGTGGACATTTAAAAAGAATTGGAGGGAGTATTAGACTAATTTTAATTTTGGCAAAACACTTTTTCTTTAAGGTGCAAAACCTCATAATGATGAAAATGTTTTCCCTTTAAGAAAACATTTGCATATACTAATAGAGTCCTACCTATAGGTTTTTATAATTCTTATTTATTTATAAACTTAATTTTTCTTTTTTTATTTTATTAAAAAAAAATTTATTTTAGTTTTCTATTAATAATCATATATGATACCTATATATTGTTTTTTCTAATCTTATCTACAAACACATTTTTTTTTATTTCATTCACTATAGACTTGTTTCTTCAAATCTTATTCTCCGACATAAGTTAGCTAATGCTAAGGGTAGTTATAGTAGTAAAAATTTGATTTTTATATTACATATCTAATTAGTGGTCTAAATCTATACAATATTCCATAAAATAGTGTTTATACTAGTAGTTGTTGAAATATATTTTATCGAGAAAGATGAATAAAAATTTTGAATTTCCTCATTTTGATATTGAATACAATTTTGAAATCAGCTATTTGCATCACTAAACACTACTTAAGTTGCAACTTTATTGAGCAATGACTATTTTTCTAAAGTACTACTTGTATTTTAACCGCATTAAATCATTAAGAACATTTTCACACGTCAAACCCTAACACAATTAGAGTAAATTCAAAGATACATAGAAAATACTCCCTCCTATTAACATATAATATTTGTATTGAGACGAATCAAACAAGATATTGTACGACTATGTTAAAGATTATTATAGGTTAATAATACAGAAACAACGTAAAATTAACTAATAGTGAATTATTTTAAGAGAAATTTCATATGGTAGCATTCAGTTTTAATGAAATGCCAGTGATAACATATTTTTAACAAAATTTCAAATGGTAGCATCTAGTTTATACACTATCTAATTGTCGTATCATTTTCGTTAATTTCTTGTTAAATTCCGTTTAATTTATCATTTTATAAGCTTTTTCACATCATAGCATTCAATTTTTGTTGTTTAATTCATCATTTTAACGTCTGGACCATGATGCCATACAATCATACATACATTTATTTGCACTATCCTTTTCCTTTATCACCCCATTCTCATAAAGATAGAGAAGAAAGATGGAAAAAAGCAAAAATGTTAGCTTAAATTTGAAGACTCTTCCTTTCTTTTTAACCTTTATCCAGTCATTCTCTCTTAACATTATTATGTTTACTTCTTAAAACCCTTAAACACCACCTCAACAACAAGTTTACCAGATTCTCTTCTTCACTTTTACACTATTTTCTTCTTTACATCATCACTTCAAAGTTCAAATCCCCACCATTAAATCTCTTCTCAAAAATGTTCTTCTTCTTCATAATACCTTAAAAATCCTTTCTTTTTGTCTAAAATTCCATACCCACAAAACAATTTCACTAAAATGTTCACTTCTTTACCATATTTAGTAAGTTTAACAGTCCTTTTCTTCATTTCCTCTTCCCCTGTTTTGGCCTCTGATTTTGAAGCTTTACTTAGACTTAAACAAGGATTTGACAACCCAAATCCTTTATTAACAAACTGGGATTCTTCAAATTCAAGCTCAGTTTGTTTTTGGACAGGAATTAAATGCCTCCATGGAAGAGTAATCTCACTTGACTTAACAGATTTCAACCTTGAAGGCTCTGTTTCCCCTGTTTTTTCAACCCTAGATAGCCTCATTCATCTCTCTTTAGCAGGAAACAACTTTTCGGGTCGGGTTGAAATCCGAAACTTGAACAATCTTCAGTTTCTAAACCTCTCAAACAATCAATTTAGTGGTGGGTTAGAAACATGGAATTTCTCAAGTTTACCAAATTTACAAGTTTTTGATGTTTACAATAACAATTTCACTTCACTTCTTCCACTTGGGATTACAAATTTAAAAAAATTAAGGCATTTAGATTTGGGTGGGAATTTTTTCTTTGGTGAAATCCCACAAATTTATGGTGATTTAACCTCTCTAGAATACTTATTTCTTGGAGGAAATGATCTTAATGGAAGAATCCCAAAAGAATTGGGTAACTTAACAAGTTTAAAGGAGCTTTATTTAGGGCAATACAATGTGTATGAAGGTGGCATTCCCAAAGAGTTTGGAAAGTTGATTAATCTTGCCCATTTGGATCTTTCAAGTTGTGGGTTATCCGGCCCAATACCCAAAGAAATGGGGAATATGGAGCAACTTGATACTCTTTACTTGCATATGAATCATCTTACAGGTGATATACCAAAAGAATTGGGCAACCTTACAAATTTGGTATACTTTGATGTTTCTATAAATGCACTTAGTGGGGAGATTCCTAATGAGTTTGTTAATCTTAAAAGCTTGAAATTGTTTAAACTTTTCATGAACAAGCTTCATGGGTCAATTCCTGATTATGTTGCTGATGATTTGCCTAATTTGGAGACTCTTGAGCTATGGAAGAACAATTTTACCGGTGAAATACCGCGAAAATTAGGGCAAAATGGCAAGCTTAAGGTCTTGGATTTGTCTTCAAATAAGCTTACTGGTACTATCCCTTCAAACTTGTGTGATTCAAACCAACTTAGTGTCTTAATTTTGATGTATAATTTCTTGTTTGGAACTATCCCACAAAGTTTAGGGTCTTGTGTTAGTCTTACTAGGGTTAGATTAGGCCAAAATTTCCTAAATGGGAGTATCCCAAATGGGTTTATTTACTTGCCTAATCTTAACTTATTAGAGCTTCAAAGTAACTATCTTTCTGGTACTTTGCCTGAAAATGTTGATCCTTCTTTCTTAAATCCAGCTAGATTAGACCAACTTAACCTCTCAAATAACCTTTTATCCGGTCCTTTGCCGGATTCAATTTCAAATTTTAGTTCAGTTCAGTTCATTTACTTTAGCGGAAACCAATTTTCGGGCCCGATTCCAAAGTGTATAGGGCAACTTAAACAGGTGATTAAGATTGATTTTAGTAAGAATAACCTTTCAGGCTTAATTCCTAGTGAAATTGGTAGTTGTTCTCATCTTTCATACCTTGATCTTAGCCAAAACAATCTCAGTGGGTCCATTCCTCCTGAAATTTCTAGTGTTAAAATCATGAGTTATTTGAATTTGTCTAGGAACCATTTAAATGGTACCTTACCCATGTCACTAGGGTCTATGAAAAGTCTCACATATGTTGATTTTTCATTCAATGATCTTTCGGGTAAACTACCCGAATACGGGCAGTTTACGATTTTCAATGCCTCTTCCTTTTCGGGCAACCCGTTACTTTGTGGGTCGGTCTTGGATAACCGATGTAACTTGTCCCTAACCCCGAGTTCAAATCGAAAATCTAATTCTAGTGAGTTTAAACTTGTGATTGCACTTGCCCTTTTGGTTTGCTCCCTAATTTTCGCTGTGGCCGCGGTTATAAAGGCGAAATCCTTCAAAAAAAGTTCGGATTCATGGAAATTAACGACATTTCAAAAGGTGGGTTTTAATGTGTTGGATATACTCGAATGCATGAAAGATGGCAATGTGATTGGAAGAGGAGGTGCGGGAATTGTTTACCATGGTAAAATGTCTTGTGGGTCCGAAATTGCAGTAAAAAAACTATTAGGTTTCGGACCCAGTAGACATGACCATGGTTTCAAAGCCGAGATTGAAACTCTCGGACAAATAAGACACCGTAACATAGTGAGGTTACTCGCATTTTGCTCGAACAAGCACACGAATCTTTTGGTGTATGACTACATGCGCAATGGTAGCCTAGGTGAAGCACTTCATGGTAAAAAACTAGGAGGTTTCCTAGGATGGAATATGAGGTACAAAATTGCAATTGAATCTGCTAAAGGACTTTGTTACCTTCACCATGATTGTTCCCCTTTGATTGTTCACCGTGATGTCAAATCCAACAACATTCTCCTTAACTCCAATTTCGAAGCACACGTGGCAGATTTCGGGCTAGCCAAGTTCTTAGTCGACGGTGGCGCGTCAGAGTGCATGTCAGCCATTGCTGGATCCTATGGTTATATTGCTCCAGGTATCACACTCTGTACTTGCTTTTACCCTTTTTCCCAGTACAGTTTTGTTCATACCAACTTGTTTTATGACCATAATCAATTACTCCAATCATAGCATAAAAATGTGGTAACAGTCGCGATCATGGTAACGCCTAAATATCGGTCGAATCATAAGATATCTCTTAATACGACACAAATGCTATTTTTTACACTATTACAATACAGAAAGTATCGATTCGTTTATTCTGAAAACGTCAATACGACTTTTTTTACCCTTAATAATCTCATAATAATTAATAAGTTGATAAATTAGTTAAGTTAGTTAATTGGTAGTGTATAGAAGTAACATAAGGACAAATGGCAAATGAAATCAAGATTTTGTGGTGTGACCTGAACTACTGAAATTCTGTCAATTAGTCAGTGGATTGTTAGAAGTGAACAAATGTGGCCCACTTTTGCTAAACATAGTTTTTTGATGCATTGTGATTGTCTGCTAGCTGTTGGAAAACAAGCTTATAAAATCAATTTCTATATACACATTCCCAAAATTCCATTTTTTATATGCTTTTTTATACTCTATTTGTGTCTTATTATTCCTTGCATTTAAAATATTTTATTTTAGAGAGAAATTTGATTAAGATTTTTAAGACATATATAAATGATAAAATATATTTATGTGAGATCTCGTTGGATTCATCTTAATTTATACTATTATAGTATATATTTTTATAATTTTTTATGATGCGTATTTAAAGATACTTCCTTCGTTTCCTAATGTTTTTCCTGTTAGAATATTCTATTTTGGAGAGAGAAATTTGATTAATATTTTTAAGACATATATAGATAATAAAATATATCTATATGAAATCTTATTAGATTCGTTTTAATGCATACGTTTTTATTATATATTTTTAATAGTTTTTTATGATGCGTATTTAGAGGTATTAAGACTTAAAGTTTATTTTGAAAACTGTGCAAAAAGTAAATGAAAAAAACATTTAAAAATAAAAGAAGTATTAAGATTTAAAATTTACTTTGAAAACTGATATTGATCCATAATAAGTGGAGCTTTATTAATATTATTATAATAATAAAAAGCCTATTAGGTGGTCAAAAAATAAAAAAAGAAGCGAAGAGTGGAGTGTTTTATTGGGGAGTGTAAAAGAAAGGAAAGCAGAGAGTAGGGGATCAATGTTGAAGCTAACGAAAGGCTGCTAGCTGTTAGAATGCATTGTAGTCTCATTCTCAATGTCCAATGAGTGCGACCAAACATTATCATTATTGTTATGATTACGTCTATTTTAATCCAACTCTGATCATACCTTTCAAATGGACCCTTCATTTACCATTAGCATCACTCATTAGCCATACCATACATCATACTTTCTCTGTTCCATAATACTTTCTCCTAAAAAGACCATCAAACAGACACACTAATCACTATTACAAATAGAACAAACACATTGTTACTAAATAGTGTACAAGTCCATATATTGTCGGGGGGGGGGCTAAAGTGACAAACTGTTGGTGACATGGGAATTAGGTATTATAGGAGCAATATTTTGGGATGGAGCAATTTATGGAAAACACTTAATGGTAAGCAAAAAATAATTTATTTGATACAAGTAAAAGCAGTGCAATCGATACTAATTGACTCAGTTGATAATGAAGAACTACTTTTCTTCTAAGGTTGAGAATTTGATTCTTATTGCTATGTGGCCTAGCATTAACGAAGTGATTTGTAAATTGTCGGTCACTAACCTTGTAGTCATAGACTCTGTCGATACGAGTTGGTTGAATTAATAATAAGTTAAAAGCTAGTGCTAATTTATCAATTTTTTTATTTACGCGAGAGTAGTATTAGTAGACTCGACTTCATGATTCCATCATCTACTGAGATTGAGGTATGCCTTTGAGACCAAAAGGCAACAACTACTTTTAGTTGTTGCCCGTTGGATTCAAAGGCATACCACAATCTCGATAGATGATGAAATCATGAAATTGAACCTAGCTAGCTAAACTTTTCAAATTTGCATCTACGAATAATTTATAAATTTTTTATATATTTAAATTTTATAGTGTAAACTCAGATGGATCGAGATGTTAAAGCAAGTTGGATGATAAAAATGGGTGTGTTGGTGAGTGGTGCATGGGCCAGTGTTAAGAGTGTGTGAGTGACTGTCATCCATCGTGTGTTGTGAAAGTGAATGACCACATGCACATATATTATCGTGCCCACTTCCTTCCCTTTAATTTCTCTCTAAAGAAATAAAGACATCTTCCCCCATTTTCTCTCTTGTCTTTTCGTTATGTGCTTTCTTTTCATAAAGCAAATTGCTTATAATCTTGTTTTGTTTATTTCAAATTACTTGTCTTCTTCTCAATTACTCTTTTTCTAAAGCTTGTCTTGCTCTTTGCTTTTTCATGTATTCGTCTATAATACTTGCTACTGAGTGTGATATGTTGTGTGGAAAAATGTCACTATCAGTAGCAAGTATTATGGAACGGAAAAAGTACTTACATTCTTACACTAGCCAGTTCTTTTGAAATTGTTATAAATAATTTTTTTCCCTTTTTTTTCAAATGTCCATTTGACTTTTGGACACTAATAATCATTCACTCTTAATCTGTATTTTATTCTTAATGTATAAGTTAAAAACATAGTCATATAAAATCTTGTTTGATTCTTCCCAACATAAGTTTATTAATATCTGATATTAAGAGTAGTATTAGTAATCAAATGGAAAGTTTGAAAAGAAATCGAGAAAGTAGTAGCCTTTTTAATAATAATATGTTACTATCAGTAGCAATTTTAAAGGGGTAAAAAATATAATTTTATTGAAAAATTAGTATAATAACAAAGAATATGTAATATTCTAAGGGAGGATGAGAAATAGATTTATATGGAACAGGGATATATCTAATAGAAGACATAGATCGGTCGCGAATGATAAATCAGTGAAAATTAATGTAGTATATATTGCATATTTATCCATAAATTATTTTAACTTTACTTTTGATTTTTGAGTCACAATATTTGCTAATTCGCTATTAACATAAGATCTAACTATCTTTATGTTTTTTTCTTGTCATCATGCAGAATACGCGTACACATTAAGAGTGGACGAAAAAAGTGATGTATACAGTTTCGGAGTAGTTCTACTCGAACTCTTAACCGGACGTCGACCAGTCGGTGATTTTGGAGAAGGGGTAGACATAGTCCAATGGTGCAAAGTCCAAACAAATTGCCGCAAAGAAAATGTGGTTGTTGTACTTGATAGTCGACTAAGTGCAGTACCTCAAGATGAAGCCATGCACTTGTTCTTTGTTGCAATGTTATGCACACAAGAGAATAGCATTGAACGTCCAACCATGAGAGAAGTTGTTCAAATGTTATCAGAATATCCTTATCATTCTATGGGATATCAACCTAATCCATCATCTTCATTACTAATTAATAATAATAATAATAATAATAATAACAATAATATTAATAATAATAATAATAATAATAATAATAATAATAATAATAATATTAAGCAGCAATCTAATGATGCCAAAAAAGGATAAAGATTGCACAAAAATAGAAAGATCATGATCTTGTTGTATAAGTTTTTTTTAGTTATTATTTTTTGAGGGAAGTTTTGAAAATTGTGTTAGGAGATTTAGCTTTGTTGTTATTAATTATAGTGTATTTTATTGTGAAAAATATTGTGTAATTTTTGTTTCTAGTTTAATGTCTAATTAGTTTTAGGCATAGAGTGAATATTGGTTATGGAATATATATATTATATTATTATATATAGAAATAATGCTAATGTTGCACAATATTCATGAAAATGTCTATCTTTTTTGTGAAGTTTGGTAACTTGCTATTTAGTAATATATTATAGGGTTAATTGTTAATAATAACTTAATTTTTGTTTGAACCGTTGAAAATAAATTCATTTATTATTTATTTTTATATAAATCAACCTATTAGATATATTTGCTAAATAAACTGAACTATTATTTTTATAACAATCTTCAAAGCTTACTAAAGTAAAAAGTCCCCATGATCTCTCTAGGGTTTGGGTGTTTCTCCCTAGAGCTCTAGGGTTTTGTATTTTCTCCCTATTTTTTAGGGTTTTCCCCATTTGTTATGTGTTCTTCTCCCATACGTAATCTCACCATCACGATATGGCTGATGAAATCGCTAAGAAATGCGCTCAGTTACAGTTACAAAACAATGAGGAGGATGTGGTGGATCTAAGCAAGGCAGACGAGAATGTTCCTGATGAAAAAACCAGACTGCGGGTGGTGGGCAAATTACTAACCAAAAAACCAATAAATTTTGATGCTCTCAAGAGGATGATGACGAATGTCTGGAATTTGAAGGAGGGAGTTATTATTCGATCGATTGATATTAATACCTTTGTTTTTCAGTTCTTTCATTGGCAAGACAAAGAGAAGGTGATGTCTGGACGACCATGGTGCTTCAAGCAGCCGTTACTTCTTATGCAGGAAATCTCGAATTTTACTCGACCGTTAGAGGTTAACCTAATTTTCTCACCATTTTGAGTTCGCTTCTATAATTTACCTTTCGGTTTTCGGTTCATTGCTTCATCTGTGGGTGAAGTTATGGAGATAGAAGAAGATCTCCTCGAGATTGATCCCTTTCGTAGGGTCTGTATAAATCTGGATGTCACTAAACCATTAAAACAGACTCAACGAATCAAAGTAAAGGGCGGACAAATTATACAGGTGGTTTTGAAATACGAGCGGTTACCACACTTTTTCTTCCTATGTGGTCTTATGAGTTGCAATGATAAAGATCGTCACCTAACCTCGGATGAGGATCGTGAGGATGGGTATAAATGGGGCATGCATATCAAAGCATCCCCAAGGAAGGGTCTTAGTAAGCATAGGGAAGAGTTAGAGTCCTTCGGGGTCAGTAGTTGTGTACTGCAAAACCTAAGGAAACAATGAGAAAGCTCTTTCCTTTGGCTTCTCCTGATACTTCTCAGTCAAGCACTTTGGAGAAAAGCAGCCATAGGGAGGACCATCTATCTTTACCTCCTATCCATCCCGGAGATGTACTAGATGAAAGGGTACGTTGCGAATATTCTTGACAATGCTGGTCCGCATCTGGAACCACTTCCTATTGTACCTGTGGTGAATGATGAACCCTATCCATGCATGATGGCTCATTCGGTCCAACTGGGGGAGCTTGTACAAAATCCTGAGGAATGGAAGACCTTCAGTATGGGTGGAGGTGGTTTTGTGGCTAAGAAGTCTGCATGTCCAAGAAGGAAAATCTGCCTTCTGAAGGACCATGTGACATCATTAGGACAGAAGGCGGGTATAACTCCTACCCTTGACTCAAGCTCCACTGATGGCTTTGCGAAAAGGATGCTCTCGAACGACGATGTGATCATGGAAGATGCTGATACTGATATGTAAAAATCATAAACAGGTGAGACATTGGAGGTGCTGGGGTGTTCTTCTCAAGTAGCGAAGGTTGGGCATGACCAACCCCGCGAACACCAATGAAACACTTTAGCTGGAACTGCCAATAGTTAGCCAATCCCTTGACAATCAAAGCTCATAAAAATTGGTGTTGGCGTGAAAGACCTGATTTTGTTTTTGTTATGGAAACTATGATTGAGGATAGGAAGTTAGAGTCAGTTCATTCGCAATGTGGTTTTGATGCTGGTATCTGTTTAAGTAGTATGGGGAATTTCGGTGGTTTAGGCTTCTGGTGGAGACATGGGGATGTTTCTTTGGTTTCCTTTTCTAACCACCACATTTTGATTATGGAAGCGGATGGTGTGAATCACTGGTTTGCTTGTGGTATTTATAGGTGGGCTGAACATTCCCAAAAACATCAAACATGGGACTTGATGCGATCTTTGAAGAAGTTTATTGATGTGTCGTGCCTTTTCTTTGGAGATTTTAATGAAATTGTTTATTCTCATGAGAAGATGGGAGGTGTTGTGAGGAATGATTGAAATATGCAAGCATTTAGGGATTGTATCTCTGATTGTGATCTTAATGATTTAAATTTCCGTGGTGGCTCTTTTACTTGGTGTCGTGGAAAATCCCGCAACACTTTAATAATGGAAAGATTAGACAGAATGTTGGCTACTGTGGAATGGTTTGATCTATACCCTAATTATTATGCTCAACATTTTCCCATATATAGATCGGACCATGGCCCAATCCTCCTTTATGCCATCCATTCCATTGATGACAGTATTACTGATATTCCCTTCAAATTTGAATCCATGTGGCTCTCTAATGACGACTTCAAGCGGGTTGTTGAGGAGGGGTGGAATATACAGATGGGTGGAGACATTGTGTCACGGATTGATGCGCGTGCTGAACATCTTAAGTCATGGGCTAGCAGAAGCTTTGGGGATACTAGAAAGCAGATTAAAAAGACTGAAAAGAATCTTGCTCGAGCTCAAAGATGCGTCCCTGATAATCGCATGATCAGAAATTGCAAAGATATTTCTGAAGAGCTGGATAGATTGCACTGTTTGGAGGAATCCTACTGGTTCCTATGCGCTCTATCGAATGAATTGAAAGATGGGGATAAAAATACTAAGTACTTTTATCATAAAACAAGTTCGAGGCGACGACGGAATACTATCAAGGGACTAAGGAACGATCGTGGGGAGTGGAAAACAGATAAAAAAGAGCTGATGAAGATTATCACGGATTATTTCTCTCACATCTTTAGTACAAGCCACCCGGATAACTTTGATGCTTCCTTAGAGGGGATCGAATTAGTAGTAACAGAAGCTATGAATGAAGTGCTGGATCGTGAGCCAACTAATGAGGAGATTAAAGCAGCTGTTTGTAATAGGCATCCCACAAAAGCTCAGGGCCCGGATGGTTTTCATGCTCTTTTCTTTCAGACTTGCTGGGACGTAGTAGGCCAAGATGTTATCTGCCTTGTGAAGAATTGGTGGAAAAGGAATATCCAGCTGGATAACATTAATCGAACGTGCATTTCGTTGATTCCCAAGTGTTCAGACCCAAAGGTGATAACAGAATTTCGCCCTATAAGCTGTTGCAACGTGATTTATAAGATCATATCCAAAGTACTTGCCAACAAATTTAAACCCTTCCTGGGTGACATCGTCTCTTTGAATCAAAGTGCCTTCATTCCGAGACGCATGATCACTGATAATGCCCTTATTGCTTTCGAGGTATTCCATGCCATGAAGCGCTCCACGTCTCCAAACAATCATTCCTTTACTTTGAAGCTGGACATGAGTAAGGCCTACGATCGGGTCGAGTGGTTTTTCCTAGAATGGGTGATGCGGCGTAAGGGATTCAGTGACAATTGGGTGAATAGGGTTATGAGCTATATTTCCAGTGTGTCCTTCTCTTTCAAGCTCAATGGGCAAATCTTTGGCAATCTGATTCCAACTGGTGGGCTTAGCCAGGGAGATCCCATCTCCCCATATATATTTCTCATATGTGCTAATGCTTTCTCTACCCTTATCTCCCGTGCTACCGCACGCAAGGCAATTCATGGGGTGAAGATATGTCGAGGCGCTCCGGTTATTTCTCACCTTTTTTGGCTGATGACAGTATTATTTTTTCTAAAGCGTCTTTGCAGGAATACTCTATTGTAGCTAATATCATTAGCACGTACGAGCGAGCTTCCGGTTAGAAAGTTAATTATGATAAGACTCAAATTTCCTTTAGCAAGAATGTTCCCCTCAGCATGCGACAAGAGATTACTAGTCACCTTGGGGTTGTAAAAGTCGATAGACATGAAAAGTACCTTGGGCTCCCGACCATTGTGGGCAAATCAAAAAAGACCATTTTTCTGTGCATCAAGGAGAGGATGTGGAAGAAATTGCAAGGGTGGAAGGAGAAATTGTTATTCAGGGCCGGTAAAGAAATCTTGATCAAAGTAGTTATCCAAGCCATCCCAACTTATATTATGAGCATCTTCCGTATACTAGATGGCCTTCTCGCTGAGATTAATGCTATAATCGCTCGCTTTTGGTGGGGATCGGAGAATGGAAATCAAAAGATGCATTGGCATAGCTGGGGTGAGTTGTGTAAATCGAAAGCTATAGGTGGATTGGGATTCAAAGATATTCGTGTTTTTAACAAAGCACTCCTTGCCAACCAAGTGTGGCGAATTCACAATGGCGAATGTCCCCTTTTAGCTGCTAATCTTCGGGATAAATATTTCAAGCACTCAAATATTCTGAACGCAAATCAAGGCTACAACCCGAGCTACACATGGAGAAGCCTTTGGGATGCTAAATCTCTACTTAAAGAAGGTCTATGCTGGAGAGTAGGCAATGGGTTATCCATCAATGTTCATGAGGATTGCTGGATTGTTAAGAATGAAATTGCAACAACTTTGATTAGTGACACTGAAAACTCAAACATTCTTCGAGTGGCAGATTTGATCGATTTTACTAGTGAAAAATGGGATCTCTCATGCCTACCTGGACCTCTTGATGATGAAACGAAATCCGCCATCTTGATCATTCCTTTATCCAAGAGATGGCCTATGGACAGCCTTTATTGGCTTCACACAAAGGATAGGCGATATACTAGGCCTGTCAAACAGATCAGGTTGGGTCGGGTTCGAGT